>OZ020193.1:90416261-90529418 GCA_963971165.1 Philopedon plagiatum | reverse complement strand
ACTCATTAGTTGCTACTAAAGGGACCAATGCCAAATTCAGGGATTTTAATAGTGAGTCTAATAGGAATGTCTTTGTAAATAAAAAAATATTTTGTAATTTACTAAAAAAAGTTGGATTTTTGGTGCGGCAAAATTTCAACTGTTTTTCGAATATTACAAAATATTTTTTTTTCTTTACCAAAACATTCCTAGTAGGCTTACTATTAAAACCTTTGAACTTGGCATGTGTCCCGTAAGTAGCAACAGGGTTTTCAAAATCCACCCGTCGAAGCTTCATTTTGAATCTCATCAGCCGTTATGACAACTTCCATTTTCAAAAAAAGATTAGTTTACTAGGTACATATACGTATATGGAATGATCCTCTAGGGTTTGAATTCTTTAAGGAACAATAACAGAATCCTCAGCAAGTCATCGTAACTAGTTTTTATAAACATAATCTCGTTCGTTTGTTCTAAATTGCCCCGATTTTAAGATGAACGATACACACTTATTAACCTTAGAATGAAAAGTTTGAAAGTCATCACGGACGACTTTTCCTTCTTCTAAAGTTCTAGTTAAATTAGGTTCTAGTGTGATATTTCTAATAGAAGAACGTCAGGAATGCGTCAACCAGTATTTATCCGCAAATGCGGAACATAAACAGAGATTACCCCCCCCCCCCCCCCCCCCACTAATATAATAAAACGAAATTGCCGGTGATTTTAATATAATTATAAAAGTAGATAATTTCACCTTATTTCATTTTCTTAAATTTTACTTCAGTCCGGCCGCCCTTCTTTGCGGCTGACTTTTCAGTGACTTTGGTTTCTTACACATAATATATCTTCTTTAAACTGTCTTTTATATATTTTTTCACGCTTTTTACCAGCATCTTCAATATTCAGATCAGGCAGACGACGACCTTGCTCTATCGCAGTTGACTGTTCCTGATAAATTTGTGAAAATTCGTTTTAGCCAATTTAAATTCCATTTTTAATACCAATTAAGAGCGAGACACACAATGCAAATGAAATGCAACACTTACCTTGTTGCAGATCACAGATCACGAAGATACTGCCGATAGTATCGCTTGCCGCTGCTCGGGATGTAGCACTTCCGGCTGCATTGAAAAGCGGACCTGACCAAACTTCGACTAATTGCGCATCGTGATTGCCACTCTTTGAGTTGTTTTATTAGAGTCTGGGCATAAGTTATAAAACTAAAAGGCTAAATAATTCAAATTTAAAGATATCGAAATAATTCCTTCAGGATTTCCGATGTTATCGTCTTTACCATTGTGTGACACTAATAGTAGGTACTAGTATTTTCGTTAAATGGAAACTTCCTTATTAAAGGTTGAATTGGAATAAATATATTATAGATATATGCACTTAGAGAGAGAAAAGTGAATAAACCTAAACAAAATCATACATTTTCCAATTTGGTGTACAATTTTTTCGATTTTGAGTATGTTTTTTACTACGACGTACATGGTTTTTACAAACCTGTTTCATTAAATCAGTAAAACATCGTAAGACCTAGAGCAAACGCGGCTTTTTGTATATTTTGAAGTGGATAGCGACTGATATGTTTACTGACTAAAAGTACAAAGTACAAAGTACTTCCCGCGACATTTTTAGAGCAAGTTCATAAAATGTTATTACTCTTGTAACAATATAATTGAACCTAAATACGTAGTAAACAGTTTTGGCCAAACAAGTTAACGTGGATTACTGCACGCTGGGCGCCGATCCAATCTATATTACAAAAGCAATTTATGCTAACATACGTTCAACTGGCAAATGCTACGCGCTATCGTGTATAGATTTTAGAATATTTTACCACACTTGGTTTGCCACACTTACGTACTGATAAGTAAAATAAATAAATTTTGCGATCAACATTTTTTTGGTCGAAAGACATTAATTTACCTATGATTTTTTTATTAGAAAGGAAAATAGTTAAATCAATAACAATATAGACATTAGAAAAAAAATATATTTCGATATAAAGGCTATATTTTTTTTTAGGTGGGGTAGAGATGAAAACGGTGACTTAAGCTTGGCCGAACCCAAACAAGTCAATATGCCGATTATAGATCAGTTCGAATGTTTAACAGGAAGCAGTCCTTCTGTTCAGCAGGCATTCGTAGAAATTATATCTAAGAATACTTTCTGCGCAGGTTAGTTACAGAATCGATTATTCATATCAATTACTACTTTTTTTTATTTTTACTAATGATATTAACACTAACGTGAGCAACAAAATATTTAATTTTCTAAAGTATTTGGTATTTAACAAAAAAAAAATTTTAAGTCGTAAGCAAAAGGAGCTTAATTCAGTTTCTCTTTATTCTTTTTCTTAATTGCAGTAGTTAAATCCAAAAAATATATAATGGTGCAATATAACAAATACGATGAAGTATTTTCAGTAATTAAATCATCATATTCCTAAGTATAATATTTCCAGGAACAAATAAATTTTTTCTGTAGAAAGCATAAAATATCGCTTAACCTTTATTTGACATTTGGCATCAGACCGGTTAATTATAGCTCATTGCAAAGGACGCAAAATACAAGCTGGTTGGTGAATTTTGAGATATTTCTGTATTTACTATCTTATGTAATATTTTTTATAGGTTTTCGAAATGGATCCGGCCCATGCAGTGGTGATAGTGGCGCGGCATTTTTATTAAAGAGAGATGGTGTTTACTATTTAAGAGGAGTTGTATCCACCGCCCTACAAGACAGCACACACAAGACATGCAACCTGCAAGAATACGTGGTATTTACGGATGCTGCCAAACACCTTGGCTGGATCTCGGACATCTTAAAACAAAAATAATTATTTAAATTAATATTATTTTTTTTACAAAATCAGTTTTTTTTTAATTCCTAAAAATTAGCGATGGGACAATCCGATTTTTCAAATAATTGATATCAACAAATGATTAATATTACAACCATATCATAATCGAAAACTCAGACACCAAGTAAATTGAAAAGAGAAACAAAGAATTTTACCTAGCAGACTTGCAGATTATCAATGTTCGCTTCACTGGATTGAACTACCGTACAGTAAACAAACTAGATGCGTAGATCACCTAACCACCTTTCCGAGGGGGCTCTATAATGTCGGCAATACCATCATTGTCGTGCCCTGAAAATTTTGTGTTTCTAGAGCACGTATTAAGAAAGAAATCACACTCCTTCGGACTGTTGATCAAGAATAGATCGCTTTTCGTATCCGTATCGCTACATACATACAAACACCCACACATAGAAACATTTTTCAAAGGTCGCCCGCTCCCCAGACACGTATTTTCCCAAAGGTCATCCTCTCCCAGATGCGTAATTTTTTCATGGTTTTCCGCTCGCCAGACGGATATTTGCCCATACAAAGACTTTTTGGACACCCTGTATATATACATATCTACAAATAACCACACATATAAGTACAAATACAGACAATTTTCTTAAAATCCGACTAAATTAAGTTTATTTTAGTACCAATAGAAATATTTGCCCATACTATGACTTTTCGGACACCCTGTATATTTACATACAAATACCGACACATAAATTTAAATATATGCGATTTGCCTGTAATCCGACTTGATCAGGTTTATCGTGATACTACCAGAAGTATTTGCCAATACTAAGACTTTTCGGACACCTTGTATACATACACCTATACATGGCATATACACCTACACAAAAAATTCAAATATATACGATTTGCTTAAAATCCGACTTAATTAAGATTATCTTCGAACATTCTAAGACTTTTCGGACACCCTTTATACGTACATATAGACACCCACACAAAATAATACAAACATATACGATTTTCTTAAAATTTGACTCAATTAATTTGATCTCCGTACAAATGGCAAAGATATCTGCCCGTACAAAGTCTTTTCGGATACCCTGTATACATACTAGAGATCGCACGATATGACTTTATTTTGCCGATACGATATATCGGCCGATACCGATATTTACGATGCCGATATACCGATACCGATATATCGTATCGGCAAAGACATTCGTACATGTTTCAATGTTTAGTTTTTATCAGGGTTGAAAAAAGTCATGACATAAAAAAAGTCAAGGCTTAAATCATGTGAATTAATTATTCATGCCAACCCTGGTTTTTATAACGTCGAATATAAATAAAAAAATACAAAATACAGTTCTGAACCTCCAATTCGCTAAATCCTGTACGTGTTCCGTATCAATTTCCGTTTTTCGTTCATGCGTTTTCTGTTTGGGCGAAAACGAAAATCGGGGAAGTCCCGGTTTATCATTCCGTCACGCGGTAACGCGGTATAACTTATACCGCGTCCTCTTGTTACCCTATGGTGTCGAGGTTTCCTTCTCATAGACAAAGTTATTCAACTTTTTCCTGTCTCTTGCTAGGTCTTGCGCTGGGTTCCAATCTTTTCCTATCTCGTCTAGTATCTTTTCGACAGTGTTGTACCATTTCTATTAAGGTCTCCCTCTTTTGTTTTTTCCTAAGTCTCGCCTCCCACATTTTCTTCACCTGTATTTTTTTTTAATCCTTACCATATGCCCAAACCATCCTAGTTTTTGCTCTTCCAATATTTATTTTACTGATTTTATCTAAAGTTTTTTTCTTATGTCCTCATTTATTCTCTTGTCGGTTCTGTTTACTCCCAGTACTTTTCAGTGGTATTTTATTTCTATTGCACATGCTTGTAATCTTCGTTCTTGTTTTTCCATTAATATCTAGTTCTCCCCTCCATGCAAAAGTATTGGCAAATAGACTGTTTTTTAGACGGATATTTTTGTTCTTCGTGATATTTTTTTATGTCCAAGGAGTTTCTCTTGTAGCGGGTAGTAAAACCTGTTTGCTGCCTGTATTCTTTCATTCAGTTCATCTTCAGAATTTCCCCTACTGTTTATTTTAGTTCCTAAGTATTTGTATTTGTTGACTTGCTCAATATTGTTCCTCTCAACTGCTATTTTCATTTCTCTTATTTTATTACTTACTGCCATACATTTAGTTTTCTCTATATTTAAATCAAGGTTTACCTTTTTGAGTGATTTTTCAGACGCTAAGGATTTTCTCTAACCTCTTTTCTATCACCAAAGAAACCCAATTAGTAGAAGCTTTTGCAGGGGTGGATGCGTAATATTTTCGCACCTATCGATGTGCTTACTAAAAATCAATATACACTCAACATCATGGGTAATGGGTGTGGGCCAATGAACATATTAAACAGCCCACCACCAGTAATTAAAATTCCTGTGAGTAAACTCAAAAAGCGTACATTATAACAAAACACAAAACAAAGATAAAATAATTTAAATGTTTAGTTAAAAAGGGAAAAAAACTTCGTAGAATATGAATCAGATGTATATAATGAAAAGGAAAATGATGATTTATTAACTAGCTTTGGGATGTTGCAACGTCTTTACAGTGCTAGAATACCATATTAAATCAGTTTTCTTTATAAATATAATTATTCAGTACTTTTGGCTTTCTTGACGATTATAAAACTAAGTACCTATCTTGATGGTGATGTAACCTTGGAACATCAAGTGTCGATTTTAAAACTGACTTTGTGGAGCGCAGTCCTTCACTATCTATCTCAAAAGGCTTAAACAGGGACACACGTCCAAGATGTCTCCAAACTATCAAAAATCCAAGCACGACCAAAAAACAAAACATCAAGGAGACAGTCTTCGAAGCATCGTAACTTTCTCTCAAAGGAACATCGTGCAAAGATGCATTGAAATAATTGAATTAATAATAATTAGTCTGTGTCATTCCTAAAAAGACCAAAATCACTCCGACCCGTGAAATTATTGGTTACAATTTACGTCCATACAAAATATATAATAAAAATGAGAAAACTCGACACTACTTGCCCTTTTAGAGTCCCTAACAAAGATTCATCTGTAAAAATAGGAAGGATGAAACTAGATTTTAATTGCCTCTAGAAAAGGGGTTTTTCTCTAAACCCAGCTTTTAGAATGTCATGTCGGGCAAATGATACCAACTTCTTTCTTCCCTCTTATTGGCCTTTGTGCATAGGACAGATTGGCCAGCACGCCACCCGGTCAGGGCGCTTAACCAGAGCCCTAGCTACCCTTAGGGACGGCTTACACGTTACCCGGTTTGGGTGGTAATTCCCTTAGAATCTCCGAATTGTGGGCATGTACCCTCAGAGATTCCGAATACAAACAATAACAATAATAAAAAACGACAATACGTCAATGTTTTCGGTATGGCACAGTTGAGGTTATGGAGTTTCCCGCCTCTAGTAGAGTCATTTGCGAAAGACCTTTTCTGTCAGCCACACTTTCGCACTACGCTCCCCCCTAAACAAGACATGGCCGTCACATGTCTACCTTCTGTGAATGAAAAAACGCAGCACGAACGGGGATTTTAGGCCTCATCGCTCACACCCCTTGGATTTGGTAAAGACTCCCCTCAACAGGCCGTGGAGCTTCCCTTCGTATTTCGTCACAAAACACTACCCACCTTTTCTAGCAGATCTAACCCGATATCATACTATGTAGTCGACCGAGAGATGTTAACGCAACGGAAGCCAAAGGCCAACTCCATGACACTACCTTTAAGCTGGACGGTATGACTGACACTTCTACGTTGAGTTCATGCTCTCGCGAATTCACGCGTTTCATTCGCTCATGTTCAAAAATACCCGAAACTTAAATAACAATTAATTACTTAAAATATAACAGTAACAAACCAAACAAACAATTATTAAAACTAAGTTACTGTTGGAGGATTTTGTTTTAGAATATAAAATGTATTCACAATTAAATTCAATTTGAAGGTCACATGGGAGAAACGTGTTAAGTCAAAAAAAAAAAATTGAAATCGAGTTTACTACCTAATATGTTAGGTATTAGTCATTGTTAGTGACCTGTAAAACGAACTAGAGGAAAAACGTGACTAGTGGCAAGGTATAGCCAAAATAAATTTTAGTGCACTGGGGAACAACGTCTCAAGTCGAAGCGGTACAAGGTAAAGACGTATTAAGTCATGTTTGTGTAGTTTCCGCGTCTGAGATGTTTATGTATCAAAATAATATTAGTTTATCAATAGCAGTGTGCCCGTGTTATATGCGCAGTATATGCAATACATTTAAAGTAAAAACAACACGCTCATGCTTAAATGGTTACGAGAAGCCCAACAACTACATTTATCAAAAGCTGATGTATTCTATTCACGCAAAAGAACAGGTAAACTGGATACTCAGAAGTCCTGAGATATCGAAGCATTATGTACGGATTTTGGAAAAAATTTATAGATGCCATAACTAACGACGTCTACAGTCGTCAGTTGTCACTGATTTCATTTATTGTTCACAGGTTATCAGATTCTAATGTACCATTCTACGCATATGATGAGACTGTAGCGAAAAAAGGCGAAAACGAAGCTGGTTCGTTTTTGTTTGGTTATGTTAGTTACACCTTATACACGCTGCAGTCAACCATTTAAAGAAATTTGGTGATTCTTGTCCTGGTCAGAAGGAGCCTCTGGTGGCCGAGTTGGTACAGCGCCAGCTTTGCAACCGAGAGGTCGCGGGTTCGAATCCCGCTTCGATCATGAATATTTTGTGACTGTTAATTGTTGGAACGTGTTAGAGAAATTATTCCTCGACCGAGGTGGTACCACCTTACACATCCTCTTAAAGGGCTGGTACAATCCCTACAGATGTTTTCAGCTCTGGATGTGTGAGTCAGATTTCTCCGGTACCAATACCCACGTCCGGATTTGCCCGGACATGTTCGGGTTTTTTCTACGGCCGGGTGCGTCCGGGCGGATTTTGCATATTGAGCATCTGGTTATTAAAACCAAACAAAAAAAAACATGATATTAATAAAATCACTAAAAATGAATGAGTTTAAAAAATGTCGATAGTTATTATTGGGAACATGATGTAAAGCCTTCATTATTATTCTTGATTGGGAAAGGAAGAAAGGTAGACGACTCTAAATTTTTTGATCAGTTTGGTAATTTAACAAAATATATATCAGGAAATTTTGATGCTAACGACCACAATTTTCCTGCACACAAAAATTGAAAAATATTTTAAATTATGCATTTCTGAAGAAGTTTTTTCAAAGTTGTTAAGCAGCTGAATTTCTTTTTGCAATCCCGTCCCACAATACCAATGTGGAAAGAATGTTTTCACTAATTGCAGCCAGTGGACAAAGAAAAGAAATAGACGGCTGTTAGCTTCTGTAAAAGGAATACTTATGACAACCTATAATTTGAAAGATATGAGCTGCTCGCAATTCTATGATTTTATACTTTTGCTAGAAAATGCAACACTTTCGAATAAAGTACAAAGAAGTGAAAAGTAGAGTGAGTTTTTCTATATAAATATGTTATGAATTTTATTAATTTCCGTTTCGTTAGAATAATAAATATTATATTTGTTCTGTTAATAACAGACTATAATGTCCGGGTTTTGTCAGGTTTTCTTTTTATAAACTTGTCCTGGCTAGAAATATCTTTGATCTGGTAACCCTACCCACGGTACGTAGTACTTAGATTGCGGTCTTCGTGGGCTGTCAGAAGATAAAAAAAAAGAACTACACACAAGGGTGGGTCGATTTTTAAAATTTCAATTTAAAATACTTACAAAAAGTTTATATAATAATAAAAAAAAGTTTATATAAAAAATTGTAATTAATTTAAATCTTCCACCCTCTACATATAGCTAAACCTGGTTGGCGGTCGATTTTACATTTTCTTGAAAATATCGACATTTTGATTTGGAATATCGATAAATAGATTTCTCTTTTACTCATATAGGTTGTTACATAGGCGAGGAAAAAACAGGAGCAAGCTGCGGTAGCTAAACATGATTACAAAACTTCTAATTACGTTCAACAAAAAAATATTTCTTCCACCCTCCACCAGCCGTTAAACATTAGAGCTGTACCGTCCCTGGCATGCCTTGTTGTTGGCATCGTCCATAGACATATAGGGCTCTAGCCCTGCATGAGCCGGGGCCGGCCTGATCGGGTCGTGGCCCGGCCCGGCCCGATGTTCGGGTTGGTCCGAGCCAGGCTGATTGTTAAAGTCGGGCCGGGCTTGCGCCGCCGCCGTCTGTGAGACAAGAACTTCGCGGCAGCGCGGAAACAATTCTGAAGTGTTAATGCGGCGAGTGCTACGTTGCCAAGTTATTGTCAAAGTCGTAATTAATGTAGGTTTTAATGTTTTATAGGAACAAGATTATCTTACAGGAGGAGTTACAATTATTATACCCAAACCTCCACGTTGGCTTCCGCATGCACCAACCTTCAAACCCGATTCGTTTTTTGCTCGGGACATTTAAAAAAAGCAAACAATTTTTTAACGAGCAAACTGAGCAAATCCGTTTTCAGTACACCTTTTAGAGACGATTTCGTACTTTTTTTTATAATATTTTAAATGATAAAAATAAAAAAAATTCCACTCGAGCACGGATTCGAACCCACCACATGTCGGTTCATTAACGGATACTCTATCTCTGGGTTAGGCCAGGTCTAACCATTTATTGAGAATATTGGACCAATGTGGTACGAAACCCTATATTCGCCAGTCGACATTTGACCATTTTTGTGCACAATCACAGCAACACCCATTGATTAAATTATTGTTGTCAAGTACCTTATACTTACGCACGTAGTACTTATTTCCGGCATCGACGCATTTGGTGACAAAGCAAACTCGCCAGCCTTACTAATAAGCTTTTAAGGGGGCAGACCTAGTTGGGAAGTCCAAAAAAGCTCTGTATTTAGTATTTTTTTTGGCCGCACCTTAAAATAATTAAGGACAAATGTTTTTCCACATGGAAGATATGTATTTGAAGAAAATATTATAAATTATTCAAGACTAAATATGGAGAAATACGTGGGATACAGCAAATTTGCGAGGGGTTCAAGAAAAAAAAGGGTTTTGCCGTGATCACTGCAGGTCGTCAGTGGATCATCTTAAAGCAAAAAAACAAAAAGGGATCATTAGTTAATGACATAGTGCTCCGGATGGACGAAGAGATTTGAAAAATTTTGATTTTTCGAAAAATGGCGGATGTTGAAATTCAAAGTTGTTTATTCGACCAAAATTTCACTCACATTTTCGGCTATAAAAAAAAATATAATCGTCCAAAAAAAAATCCTTCGTCCATCCGGAGGACAATTATATATAGAATAAGTGAGAGAAATTTGAAACTAATCGTGAAAGCCGTTCTCAAGTTACAGTGATCACCGGCTTCGAAAACATGGTTTCGAGAAAAACGCGTTTAAAGTTTTGAGTACGATTTGCATGCAGATAAAAAATTTATTTTAGAACTGAATTTATTTTGAACACTGAATCGTGTATTCCAGGACCATATAATGCTTTAGTAGCTGCATCAGCAGTGATTTTTAGCTGTCGTCGAGCAAGGGTCAACCGATACGTCTGCTGTCAAATTTGACATATGAGGCATTAGAGTCGGCGCCATTCAAAATTATTCATCTCTATAAATAATAGTCCGATTCGTCTGAAATTTTCAGAGAATACTTTCGAAATATTCTACTTTTAGAAAATGCAAAAAAAAAGAAATCGATTTTTTGAAAATTCTAACTAGGTCTACTAATGACGACTTATTTTACAATAACACGACAAAAATCAGTCAAAACCTAACTAATCAACTAGAAGATCTTAATTTAGACCAGAACAAAATCTTAAATTTTAGTGAATTTGAGCGTTTGTGTTTATATAAATTTTTCATTTTTTTTTAATACGAGCATCTTTCCGTCGCTAAAAATCTCATTCCCCACAACTAGTTTTTGAAATGTTCATACTGTCCAATACATTTTTATTTATGTTACTAATTTGAGTCCGGTAAATGAGTTTTTATAGTAATCAGGGCCGGTAAGTGTTGCTAGGCAACATTTACCGGACTGTTATTTAAATTTCAATAATAACACGAGGCATTCACCACTTCAAATAGTTTAAAGTTGTTTGAAAACGATAAAATGGACTATTTTTGACAAGTTTATAACTTAATATTTGAACTAAAATACTAAAATGGGTAAATATTTATGAATAAACGTACAAATACACCAATGACATGCAAGAAATTAATAGCCATTTACCTAATAAAAGTGCGGAAAATGATACTTTACCGCCCACGACTCCAGTTCACCGAACAACGCAAAGCAGAGTTTGTTCAGCAGTCGAGTGCGGAAAAGACACTTTGCGCACGTGTTTGGTACAATGTTTTTTCTACGAAAATGAGGAAAATTATCTAGTTTTGGTATTTTTTTCCAATATTTTTTTATAACGTGAATGGTTTTGCAAGTTTTTGCCATTTCGGAAAAGTATATGTCGGAGTCGGTAAAGTATTTGATAGGTGGTAGAGGAATTCTTCCTCGACCGAGGTGGTACCACCCCGCACATCCTCTTGAAGGGCTGGTGAAATCCCTACGGATGTTTCCAGCTTTGGATGTTTGAGTAGGATTTTCCCAGTACACCCACAGTACATAGTATACTTTAACCAATGGAAAGTGAAACCGCAAAAAAAAGTAACGCAGCCGACACCTTTGACGCAACAGTGTCGATAAGGTCTAGCCATAGGCGTCCCAAAATATCCTAACCAATTTAAGATGGGACACAATAAAAAGTTTTAACATTTTAACCAAATATTATTTATAAGCATATCAAAACCTAACTGAATCTGCAAAAACGATGTTTAACCATAGAAATAGTATTCATGGGCGTACCGTCGACCGATAATTAAGACTTTAAACTAATGGCATAAATACGTTGTTATTTTTATGATCGTTTTGTAGTAAGTGTAACTATATTATATTTACACCGTCATCATGATCGAGATCAGCTATTCAACTGAGAACCAAGGACACACATACTGGCTCGGATGAGTTATGCATGTCACTTTCTTGTTATTAGCCAGGGCCACGCCTCTTGACTATAATTATTTTTCCTAAGTTTTTTCCTGGAATTATAACTTAGACCACTATCTGTTTAAGAAATCATTTTTACCGTTTCGTGAATACCGTTCTGGTCCCACTAGTCGGTGCACGACTCCCTTGACCAAGAACGTTGATTTATCCCAAATTAACAAGTACCAAGTATAGACTTCCTACATCTGAGTACAAAAGCCTGCGTCTAATTTCGAGACGCGGAGTGCATGTCTTTCATACGTTTCACTCAATCGTAACGACAACCGCGGAGACCGCCACACTGAATTTAATTACTAAGGCGGAAGACTTTCGTCCTCTTTCCTGTCTATAGACTCTATTCATGGATTTTCCTGCCAGGCACTCAGCAAAAAACCCGCCGCTCGGCCCAATTCGCTTAATGGTCCGATTAAAGTTGTCCATTTCTCAGCAGAATTTTGGAATAATTTTCCTCCTTTAAACCATCTTCCCCAAGACATGTATCCAGGTTGAATCTCCTTACGGGTTACAGCTAACAAGGTAAAGCCATTCGTCCTGTCCCTTTACTCGTGTCGGAGGGATCAAGTCCCTCCAGTCCCAAGACGCGAATTTTATAAACAAAGGTATTTTACATCACCGGACCAAGCGGCTCAAACCAAATCAAGTCTGAAATTCAAATCGGTATATGGATGATATCCATGAAGACAATCAGGCTCAAAGTGTTTGAAGTTGACACGCGATATCTCGGGTGCGCACGGTGGAATGTTTGGTAAATGCTGATCAACAAACCACTTTTCAAATAAATCCCCAGTCATGTCCTCATGATAATCGGCAGAAGATTGGGTTATGTTTTTGGCCGACAAAAGCAGTGCATTGGGCACGAAACCATTTTCACCTCCGGCATGAAGTATTATCACGCGCTTTCCTCTTGAACACGGTGCATTTAAACTGCAATTTTGAGTTTCATCTACCCAACCGTACTGAACAACATCATGAGTATCGAACCATGTCTCATCTAGATACACTATATACCTATTTGATTCCCGGTATTCTTTTATTTTACGCAAATATTCTTGACGATGTTCAACAAGACCCATTCCATTATTCCATTATAACCATCCGATTATCATTTTTTTTTGTGTTTAAATCCGCAATTTAATAAAATTCCTCGAATAGTTTCCAATGACTGGTAATTGTAATCAGGGTAATCGCGTAACTTATCCCGGATCATTTCTAATGTTGGCACCGTATTTTCCTTGTATAGATTGTAAACAATTCGTCTAATGACATCTTTTGCTGCATCGTCAACTTTCTGAAACTTTTAATTATTTTTTTTTTCGCTTTACCGAATGCTCTGTAACATCTCTTGTTTTAATTACGCGATTAATTGTAGATATCGAAAGTTGTGTTAATTCGTTAACTCTTTTTATAATGGCTTAATCTGGCTGTGCCGGATTTTCTTTTTTTAAACAGCCGTAAATATTTAGAATTATTCGTTGACTTTGAACATGTAAATCTTTATTAAACTCCGGACATGTTTCGACTGGCGATGCCACGGTCGGTACCGAAGGTAATTCAACATGTTATAATTCGCTATCATCTACCTCAAAAGGTCGCCAAAAAGCCATTATTATAATAAAAATTCACTTACATAAACCAAGTATCTAAAAACAAAAACACTTATAATACGCACTTCACTGGCCAAAACCTAAAACTTAACTGTTTCAAATAAATCATGTTCTAAACGAGCATCTGTCTTGACGTAATGTCTCAATTAAATGGAAATGACTCCGCCCTCTGCATGCGATAATATAATATTACCCTTAGTGGAAAAGAGATAAAACGCATCGTCGCGGGATGACCGCTGCTTAAATTGTATACCGAAGTTATCACTAATAAATCTGCATGAAATGTGGGTTACTTGCTATGGGGTATCGAGCGATCCCGGTATAAGCGGCACGCCTTTGTCTGCTGGCTTTTTATATCATTTAAATCCTAAGAAATTATATTTATTAGATTCACTTTACTCTAGCAAAACTATACTTAGACTTCTGTCTTCGCCGGCTGTCAGAAAATAAAAAAAATATATACTAGATTTACCTCTTTTTTCTCAAAATTGTTTATTTTCTTTTTTGCACACCATTTACTAAATGTTTCTAATTCTTTAGCATAATGGTATTTCGATTTTTCTGGTAACAGTTCGACGTTCACATTCTTGACTTCTTCGGGAATATCTTTCGGTACTCCATTCTCTTCAATTTCTTCCTCGATCTGCATTTTCTACTCAAAAGTTGGATAAGTGTCGAATAACCTTTGTATTTTCACTTTGACGTCGATACCGACAATCAACAAATAGGTAAGTAACATTGCATATGAACGATATAAGCACAAAGACCTTGTAATTATTAGGTGGATTCATAATTTTTTGATGATTATTTTTTGCGTAAATTTCCCACCCACATTTTACTAAATATATTAAATTGGACCTGAGATTGGACCCTTTCGGTTCGGGTCCAGTGGCGTTAAATAACACACGAAGTGTGATTAAGTGGGGATATGATATAGGTATATGACTGTTAATGTATTGATTCCCGCGTCATTTCTGAAAAAACTTTAAGCACTAGTGCGGAAAAGTGCAACTTTCAGGCCACATACAAGTGTGGAAAGTAGTTACTTTCCGTAGGCTTGTAGAAAAAATATTTACCTAAATTTTAGACTTGACAGTAAGCCAAAAAAACATAAATACCGTTGTTATGGAAATATGCACAAAGTTTATTTAATGCAAAGTCTCTCAGCTTTTGATTTTTGGATGTAATTTAAACGGGCAGCGAAATATTGCGATTTTGATACCTCGTAATATACGACTGGTCGACGAAATAATGGATTGGGCGGTGAAGCTTGATCAGGTTATAAAACAAAAAATGGTCTGCGTTTTAGATTTGAACAAGCAGATTGAAAACCTTTTAAGCAGTAAAAAAAGTAAGTTGCAACTAAATAAATATTTGCTATGTGCGAAATAGATTGCATTTTATTTTTTTTTGCCTGCTCCAAAAACAAGTTGACTGCTGAAAAAATGTTGTACCATTACAAATTGATGGGTAATCTAATACTGTTCTGACTGCTCTAAAATGAACTTAGCATTTCATAATGGGTAATTAATTACGTAAAAAATAAACCATTTAATTAGCAAATTCCAAATATTATTAATGTAAAAGAACATACATTTCATGGTATTATTAGTAAGGCTGCCCACCGTGAGTGCCGCTCCAGTAGCATTACATGGCGGGGAACTCGGCCGCAGCAGCAGTTCAGTTTTGCTTCGAAGGTATGTGTGGTTGGTGATTCAAGTTTTTTATCGCGTCGCAGTGAATTGGGTAGTTCGTAATATGCCGAATGTGTGCAGAAACACGCGACTGTTTGCGCACAGTGAGTTTATGTGGGAATTTCCTTATTTAAAATATAAAGGGTCGCAAATAATATGTGTGGTTTGTTAGCGAACAGATCAAAAGTGGCCAGTCTTGGTGATGATCAAAAGTTTAACAGACGAACTAAAGAAACCGATTGCTGCTAATTGGTCGCACGAATCGTCTGACCATGTAGACCCCGCTACCTACTAAGGAACCTGACCGCTATTTTCAAACAATTGCCAACTAAAAATATTAAATATATGTCATTTGACTTTCTGGCTCTTAAAGTAAATATTTTGTAGAAAACGAAACGCTGCAGCGGCTTAAAAACTGCTGAACGATATTTAAATACCGAGCACATTTTTTTCACAACCTAATTATTTTGTCGCCAGCCGATTAATAATTTCACCGGCGAACTAATAATTTGACTCCTCGACTAGATTTCGGACTGCCCAACGGGATATTTATTTCTTATTTAAAGTTTTATTATGCCGAACTCATCAACTATATTTTGCTCATCATTCTTTCACAGGCGGTTTATTTAAAGTATTCACAGAAAATTATTATACAACCCAAGCAATTTTTTTGCCATTAAGGGTTACCTATCGACTTATTTAAATCGCAGCAGAAATAATTACTAGCCTTGATTTTTAGGGAAAGTATTAAATCTAAAAATATTCACTTTTAAATCACAAGAGAAATAAAGAGACATTATGAAATAAAATACTGCACTATCACAGTCGTCTTGAACTAGAGAGCCATGAAGTATTATATAATATAGAATACCACGTAGTGGTAAATGGTGAATATAAGTTCTATAAAAACAAAATAAAAAGTGTTTCGGAACCTTCTTTTTAACCCTATTAGCACCAAAATAAATCATTAAATGCAAGAAACAATACAATATATGAGAATATTCACAGCCCCACAAAAAAAATTGAAAGTATTTTCTCCGATATCTGAGGAGGTGCACTTTATGTTTTTGGGGTTGCTGAATCCGAATCCGTGGTCCGGTTAACACCATCACGTCAGGGTCAAGGGCATCTGAAGGTCAAAGTGCGGAATGACTATTAAAAAATCTGGAAAAAAGTATATATATGTTTTCGGGGTCCCTAAATCTGAATCTGGGGTTCTCTTGACCTTGAAGTGTCAGAATCAAGGTCAAATAAAGGTCAAAACCCTAAAATTTGATGATATGATCATTTTGACCCCGGATGCTTGAAGAGCAGACAATTTTACGTCCGAATATGTATTGACTTTTTTTTAGAACAGACCTTTGTATGTCACGTGATGGTCATCCAAAATCTAATCCATTTGCCAGCTTTTGGCTGTAAATTGAGATCTTGGGTCTTTGATGAGATGATATTGTTCGGGTCGTTGATCACGATTCTGGTAGTCATTTGAGCCAATCACGTCGTAATATAACGATATAATATTTTCTTACTCCGGAGTCTGAAAGAGCGAAAAATTTCGTCAGTCTGTTTGCATCCAGGGCACCTCCCCGTGGTGACGGCGGGCAACGAAGGTGTCCCGCTATCCGGCAAAGTCCCTGGAACAGGACGTGTATGCCGTCATGGCAAACACAACGGAAAAATTTACGATGCAGGGGGATGGAACCCCAGTATCGGCGGCTGATCAGAGTGGGAAAGCGGGCCGGCAGGCGTCGTCATCCAGTGACCGCAGCTCTGTTGAGGTGACTACCTTGGCCTCGCCAGAGTATAAAGCTACAAGCAGTAGAACCCATAGACATGAGCATGACAACCCAAAAACCCTACACCATTTCTGTTCGTACATACCACCACATGGCCAGAAAAATATTACTCATGTTGTTAATACTGCATACAAGTATTGTTTCTCACTTAACATATTAAATCAAGATAAGAATTGGGTTTGATTGGGTTGTCATGCTCATGTCTATGGGTTCTACTACTTGTAGCTTTATACTATGGTGAGGCCACGGTAGCCACCTCAACAGAGCTGGGGTCACTGGATGACGACGCCTGCGGGCCCGCTTTCCCACCCTGACCAGCCGCCGATACTGGGGTTCCATTCCACTGCATCTTAAATTTTTCCGTTGTGTTTGCCATGACGGCATACGCGTCCTGTTCCAGGGACTTTGCCGGATAGCGGGACAACTCCGTTGCCCGCCGTCACCACGGGGAGGTGCCCTGGATGCAAACACACGGATGAACTTTTTGGCTCTTTCAGAATCCGGAGCAAGAAAATATTATATCGTTATATTACGACGTGATTGGCTCAAATGAATGCCAGAATCGTGATCAACGACCCGAACAATATCAACTCATCAAAGACCCAAGATCTCAATTTACAGCCAAAAGCTGGCAAATGGATTTGATTTTGGATGACCATCACGTGACCTACAAAGGTCTGTTCTAAAACAAAAGTCAATACATATTCGGACGTAAAATTGTCTGCTCTTCAAGAATCCGGGGTCAAAATGATCATACTATCAAATTTTAGGGTTTTGACCTTTATTTGACCTTGAGTCTGACACTTCAAGGTCAAGAGAACCCCAAATTCAGATTTAGCGACCCCGAAAACATACATATGCATTTTTCCAGATTTTTTAATAGTCATTCCGCACTTTGACCTTCAGATACCCTTGACCCTGACGTGATGGGGTTAAACGGACCCCCAACCCAACCCCAAAAACATAAAGTGCACCTTCTCAGATATCGGAGAAAATACTTTCAATTTTTTTTGTGAGGCTGTGAGATGCTTTGAACAGTAAAATCTATAGTAAACCTGTGAGCGCACATGTTTTTCTTCTTATTTAAACTAAGATATAAATAATTTAAAAAGTGATAACAAATTTTAAGTAGGTAATATAAAAGTTTTACTAACCTTATGCATATTGGTTTAGTCCAGTATTATATCGGCAAGTTCGATGAAGATTTTCTTGCAATGTCTTGCACTTTTCTTGAACATTTTACATATCAACTTGAGTTCTTATTACAAAATTACACTTTTAAGTTAAATGTCTCAGCTAATTTAAGTTTTCGAAAAAGTATCATGTAAAAACTTTGCTTCAAGTTTTTTGTTACTAAGCCTGAATTAAACTATGACACAAAGGTGGAAAACTATTAATTTAATTTCTTCTTTGGCAATGCAGAAACTACCTCTCTGAAGAAAATCAAAATAGTCATCATCGATTTCATACCGATACTTTGTACCACCATATTTGATAACCTTCTGTTTTAATAACACAATCATAATTTGTTTTACAGCAGGCACACACTTTAGACAACACTTCAGACCAAGAGAAAATATCAATCCGTAGCCGCAGAAGTCTAAATTATAAACTGTACAGGAATACATTAATAGGATTTAACGTTATGCAATTTAAAACAGTTTACAATCCAAGTTACTCGTGCGCCATCTTAACAAAACTTCTAGGAAGACACATCAAAAAAACGCCCTTTAAATAGTATATTAGTCACTTTAAAGTAAATATGTTTATAATTATTATTGTTTAACAATATCGTTGCTGATTACAGAAAACAACATAGGGTAAACTACCCAATGATTGGCACTTTAAGGAGGATTTTCACTTCATTTTAGTTTATTTCCCATTTAATAAAAAGTACAACCAATTTGTGAATTTGTATGGGGAGCTTGTTTTGTGTACTTTCAAAATCAATAGGCGTTTTAATTAAATTTTAAAGTTTTAAGTAGCTAAATTTATTTAAACTGCCAAATTGTACGTTTCCCAATGATTGGCAGTTCAGTATCCTATTGCTGGCATTCGATCACCTTATTATTGGCACCCACTAAAATTACCGACCCACCACGTTTAAAATAGGTAGGTATGTACCATTTTTTGTTTAGGATTTAAAAAAATATGGGATAGCTAGTATGGGGCTGCAAAATACAGATGTGCTCAAGTATTTTAGTTTTGGTTTTTTGTAATTTTCGTTAGATTTTAAGACCTCAACGTCCAGATTCACTAAGAAAGTTTAAGATTTAGTACTTACTGGTTTAAATTAAGATCTTATAGTTGATCAGTTATGTTTTGACAGGTTTTGTCCTGTCCTTGTCATTAAAAACTTATGAATTATTGTGATATTTCAGCGATTTATTTGGTTTCCAAATAATTTTCATCTTCGAACAAGTTGCTGTAATGAATTTGGTTCTATTATTGTTGAAAGTATTACGTACTAAAATTGTCCTTTTCCTGATAGAATTGTGAAAAAGCTCAGAAATAAGTTCATAGAATAAAACTTAGTTGTCTTATTCTTACAGTTGTCAGTTTAAAACTTTTGATTGTCAAATTAGACCGGAATAGTATTGGAGAATCTGGTTGCAAATTTTTAAATTTTAAAAAATTACCTCTTAGGCCAAAGGCACCAACATAAATGATATTACCCTTTTAATAAATATACAAAAAAACAAGTACTTACGTATTTTTATATTTATGTGGTAAAAAAACAGAACAGAATATAACATAGTTTTCTTTCAAATGAACATTGTGGTAACACTAACATTGTGGTAACATATTGTTTGAGACAGGTAGGTACAGGTATTTTAGATTGGTTTTTGAGTTATAGGAACAGTAGAGACTACAATCTAAAAAACAAACGAAACTTCAGATGTGTTTTTGTGCTACTAGATTTGCAAGGGAACATTATGGGTTCCCTACTTATTTTAATATTAATTTTAAACTATAGGTAGGTATATTGAAAAATAATCGAAACCGAAGTGTTGACCTAGGAACCCCAAATTTTTTAGATGCTGGTTTTTTTGACAATTCACAGCTTTGTATTGCTTCTAAAGCTTTCTGGACATCTTCTTCCTTATAAGCATTATGATTTATAATGATATATATTTTTCCCAACTTTCAGCATCTAAAATTAGAAAAAAAGGTTGGAAGTTTTAAAAAACACAAAATTATTTCCTTTAAAATTTAAATAAAATAGGGTGACAATAAACCGATTAATATTTTTCAACCAATTCCAATTATTGACACTCCATGTCAATCGTAGGAAAATCTTTAAAAATGCAGTCCTAAGATTGGCACTACTAAAAGTTTAGTCATATATCAAATTAAAAACTTTTGAAACCCATTTATTACTAAAATGTTCACTTGCGGATACAACTAATGAACATATTATTCATATACAAAGGTTATGTTTCTAAAAATCGCCCTTTTATTATAAAAGAAATGTGGCCAAATGCTGTATTTTTTTAGTTTGCCGTTTTAGGTATATTAGTTGTTAAATAATGTATTTTGTTACTTATTAGGTGCTTTTTTAATTCTTTGCAGGCATTCTGCCGCGCAAAATTGAAATGTTATTAGATACAAAATAGCTAAAAAGGCCATAAATAATGAAAATCAGCAAGTGCCAATAATTGGACTCACAAATCTCCCGCCTGTTCCTAATATTGACATCAGGTGCCAACATTAGGAATACGAGTACAATACGTATTTCTAACGTTGGCACTGGCAAAGTTGTCGCAATATTAGCTAGATAAACGATGACAACAAATATTTTGCAAAGCTACAACCCTAAGGAACCAAGTACTTACCTCAAAACTCAAATTAAGACCTTTTTACCCCAAAAAAACAGCACCTAAAAGTTGCTTCTTTCTTAAAAAATTGGCTGCACTTGTACTGTTTTCAGGAGCTTGCGACACTTACCCGCTGATATTTCGGTTATAACTGAAGTTTTATTTCCCGCATAGGAATTAAATGAAAGGGTAGTGTTTAAAGATTTTAAAAAAAGTCTTATATGTAACGACAGTGATAATTATTCGCAAAAGAGGCAAAATTAGCAATAAGGTGCCAATCATTAGCGCAGTGCCAACATTTGGGTGGTTTACCCTATTTGATTTAAAAAAGCGCCACGGCCGTTAAACTTTAGGAACAGGTAGGTATTTTTACACGTGCGTACACGACACGCTATGAGCTGTTTACTGTTGACAGTCAAAGATGCGATGTTGCCAATCATCTACATAATGGCTCTCTAATTTAAGAAGGCTGTGTTACTATACACATCCGTTAGGTGTTTTTACACAAAAATACTCGTATAGATATTCCAGACTCGGCTTCTACGTCGCTCCTACAACGCGCCGGCTCGTCCGTAATATCAAACTCATGATATAACAAGTCACTTACCTGACTTGTAACGTAAACAACTATTTTTTAAAACTGCTAGGTTATGATAATGCTGCTTTCATCTTTCACTAGAAGGAATATTAAAATATTTGCCCAACTTTTTAAATTAAGCATTTAGCCTAGTTTAATTGTCCATTATTATATTAGGTAATTTACCCATAGAAGGCTAAACAACAGTAGTTTTGCTTAAAAGTTGATGAAGATTTCACGCATTTCAAGCGAATAAAATCCACTGACTAGGAAAATACGTTTTTAGACTTATATTATTTAAAAATACTTTTTTTATTTTTATTATATACCCTACAATTAGTTGACTTAGGGCTACAAATTCCTTGACACCTGTACGTTAAACTCCGCTTTGGGTAATTGACTTGGGGTTTTCTTGATCTTATTATTTGGCTCCGCTCAGAGGCAATTTGCCAGCTCGATACGTGGGAATCCCAGTTAAAAGAGTATGTACTCCTGGAAATCCCTAGCCTTTTTTATTGTTTTAATTTAAATTTTCTAAAAAAGGCACTTTTTAGGTTACGGAGATGCCCGTCTCTTGTAGAGTTATTGCGCGTGGCCATTTCTGTCAGCCACACTTTTGTACCACGCTCCTCCCACAACAAGACATGGCATCATCGCTCACTCCCCTTAGATTTGGAACAGACTCCCCTCAAAAGGCGATGAAGCTCCCTTTGTATTCCGTCACTAAACACTCTACTCACCGTCGCTAGGTGATCTAACCTGAAATCAAACTATGTAGTCGACCGAGAGATGTTAGCGCAACGAAAGCCAAAAGCAAACTGTGACTTGGAGTTAATATTTTAAAAAGATATCTTGAAGAACCAACGGATGTAATGTAATCATCATACTCTATATTAAAGCCCGCGACATATCAGGATGAACTAAGCAAGTTTCGCAGCATGCATTTCCTAATTGTACGTTGTTGATAGTAAATAACTGATTTTACTGGCCTACAGCCAAAATGTATCCGAGGTCGAAATAGCCTACTCTTGTACACTTTGCGACGCAACGACCTAATTCTCTAGTGTTAGGAGAGAGGGACTTAAGTCAGAAGTTGTTGTTTTCGAGAAAATGAAGTTAAAGATTGTATTATTGTTTGTACTTAATCTGATTATTACTTTTAGAAATTTAACACAATTTAATTATGTTAGTATTCACTGCTGTTTTTTATTAAGGGTAAAGAGTTTATTAAAGGTAAATATTAATTAATTGGTCCTAAAGGCTTTAGTTAACAAAATCCAGGTCAGTACTAATTTATTTGTAAAAAATGTATTGGAAATTTAAGTCAGTTTATTGTTAATATTTACGTCCAAATATTGGTTTCTGAAAGTAATAACCTGATTTACAAATAATAATATAATCTTTATCTTCATTTTCTGGAAAACAGGAATTTCTGACTCCTCCTAACCTCTTACCTAACCCTAGAGAATTATGGGTGATACTACTATAAATTCATTTAGCCTCGTATAAATACCTAAACGTGAGTACCTCTTCTTGAATTTAAATATTAATTAAGAAGCTACTTTGGTAGTATTAAACATTTAGAAGTTAAGTCGGTACCGTTTAATCATTCCTTTATAAATACTCGTTCGGTACCACTTTTGTTTGCTGCTTATTTTCTCGATGCGAAAAAATAACTGACAACTTGCAAATCGTCGGTTAGAGTGAATTTATTTTCGGAACCCAGCGGAACGGGATCCGAAAACATGTTCTGCTAAATAATTGCGCGTATTATTGGCGATCTGGTATTTAATTTATGTAATTGAACATTAATTGACTTTATTTAGTTTTCTCGCTTGGTGTTTACCCATTAGTTTAATTAAATTGTCGAAAAAAATAGCTGGACTGGAACCGTAAGTAACTTGTTATACCTACATACAGTATACAGTGAAGCGGGTTTTGTGTTTTTTTTTAAATCTGTTTTGTTGTTAAAGTCATTGTATTTTCTGGGTTTGAAGTTGGATAGAGCAACACCAAGTTTTAACATTTAAGATGACAACTACCTATAAAATTACCAATAAAAGTTTTAAATAAAAAAAAACTTTAAGAAAGATAGTTTTATTGAAAACAACAATACACAGTTACTATGAAAAAAAACACTAGCCCAAAAATTCACAAAAGATATTCGGGATCAATAAGGGTTTTAATTTCGACCAAAATTTAAATTTTTGTTTCACTGATTGATATTTATTTATTTGTGCCTGGTATTGTTTAAGTTATTGTTTAGTTACAGCCACAACCGCCTCTACTTATACGCCGTGAAAAGGGATTTGGCAACACTGCATTGCCGTGAACATGCGGTTGCGGGTCCACCGCGATCCTGCACTTGACTGTTTAATGCAGCTTTTAGGGTTGGGAAATTTACAAAAAGTCCCAGAAACAAATTCATAGTATACAACTTATTTGTCTTATTACTACACTTGTGAGTTTAAAACTTTTTTTTTTTATTTATTTATTTAAAATTCATTTAGTTTACATAACTGGGATATACCATGTCACAAAATAATAATATGAGTCTAAAGAAACATTACTGCACCTAGGTATGCAATACCTGTATGTGCAAATCAATCAGCGACAGGAAACAAAGTAAAAATAAAATAAAAGTAAAAAAATATCAATACTAATACTAAGAAAAATCAATACATAAAAGCAATATGCAAATTACAACACACATATCAATAATGGGCACACATACTCACACACACACACACACACCATCACACATACACACACACACACACACACTATAGAGGGATGACAGAAAGATAGGAGAATTAGGGCTAGACTTGAAATTCCGAGCTGCCAAAGAAGTTAAACAGTATTCAAATACCATTACGTGAGGATTTGTTTATTTACCATTAAACAATCGAAGGAATTGATCAAGATTTTCATGGACATAAGTCTTGATCCTGGTTTTAAAGATTAAATTAGATGTTGCGTTTCTTAAGTTTAAAGGTTGAAAATTATAGCATTTGGGTGCCAGATAATTGATAAATCTTTGATTAATATTACGTTTACTAGACGGAAATGTCAACAACTGATTTCTCTGGCTTCTGGAATTATAGGGATTGCTCACAATGACTTTATTGGTATCCTTAAACACAAATATACAGGCCATTATTACATATAATGATCGAAAATTCACTATATCTTTAGTGTATAATAGATTTGTTGGGTAAAGCTTGGGCTTTTTATAAATTACACGAAGTATGCCATTCTGGGTTACGTTTAATGACTCTAAAGCGCCATTGTAGAGACCACCCCAAATTAATAGGCCATATCTAACGATCTGCTCAAACAGGGACTTATAAACCATTATCATCGCTCTGTGACTTAAGATTTTTGGTTATCAAATTAGAGCGGTCGGTCTAGCGTTGGAGAATCTGGCCGTAATATTTTTGTTATTATCCGCCCAACCGACACAATTTTTTGAGTGCCCGTTTCGATTGACTGATTGTGTAATAATATTAACATATTTATTGAATACGCGAAGTGACTGAACAAGCCCATTAGTAATATCACAGGCAATTATAGTTATATTGCCTGTGGTAATAGATTTTGCAGTGGTGCGGATGCCTCATCTTTTCGGACAAATTTTGATTCTAGCAAACCTAAGCGTGCACCAGTATAAAAATTAGGGCCATAAGTCACGATGGGGTTTAAACCAATCAGAAATTTAATAAATTTTTCCACTAGGTATGAAAGATTACGTCCTTCAAATGACGTTTATTGTTAGCCTCGCAAGGACGAGCCCTTTTTGCGGCATGGTCCATGGCTCTATTTCCGCTCTGACATTCTTCTTTACTTCCTGGATGGTCCGAGGTTTATTAACATACACCCTTTCCTTTAAAAAGACCACAAAAAGAAGTCCAAATCTGGGAACCGTGGAGGGTGGAGGCCAGTTGATCGCAGACGATATGCACGCTGCGTCTGAATAATTGACTGATTACTTCCAAAATAAATCTCTATGACTTTCGTTCGCTGGGCAGTTGAAAACTTTTCCGTGATGAAACTCCTAAATGTGGCCTACGACTCCTGAAAAAAATCAAAAGAAAAAATTCATATTAAAAAAAGTTATTAGCTGTTCAAATCCCGTCGTAACTTATGGCCCACCCTGTATAAGAAAAAATTGTATATGAGTATAAGCAAACTTAACATAAGACTTAATCATAGTTGTAAAAAACGATTGTGGGGTAGTTTTTGTAGGACAACACTAAGCTTGAAGGGTGGTTTTATTTTAGAGCTGGTAAGGCTGCTAGTGCTGTGCCCAGATAAGTGACAATATAGGGCCTCTGGAAGTTGTGGTATGTTATTTAAAATATGGGACGATCAGATATTTTTATACATATCGGTTATATATCACATTAGGTACTGATATGTATCGGATATTTTTAAAACAGTAGATGGGTATTCTGCTAAAAGTGGTTTAAAGGATTGGACAATAAAAAAGTTCAAAATAGTCATGATATAATATCGTTAGCTAATCATGCATTTAAAACTTAATCAAACAGGTTGTCAAGGTGAACTTTTAATTTTAATTTCGTACTTCAGTAAAATTTTTGTTTTATAAAGTAATATTTTGCATAAAATTTTTATCAACGTTACTGAGAAATAGTAATTTATATGATAATTATTTTACGTAAACAGTATCTCTTTGAATTATTTATTTTCTGGAAGTCTAGACCTTGCAAAATATTTTTTTATCATAGTTATACAGTGTGAACATCTTATATATAGGGAATATATTTGTCATTCTAGAAACAACTGATCTAAAGTAAAACGATTCGATTGTAATTGAAACTGTATTTGATCATATAGGAAAAGCTGTAGGTTTTGTTTCTTAAACAGGGACGGCAAATTTTTTTATTCAGTAAAATATCCTGTAAAATTTTTCATATAGCTCATAGTACAGTTAAAGACAATAGTTTTTGATATATTGTCATTTGAAAAATGGCAATTTTTCCCCTTACAGCTTACTAACAGTGACGGCGCCAGAAAAATTTAAATGGGTTTAACGGGTCCGATATTTTCGGGGTGGCCTGGCATAGGATCAAGGTATCTAGCTATGTTCGAATATTTCACTTATGTACTAAAAACCCCGTAAGAAGTGTGGTCTTTCGCAAAATTATAGCGTTCATTCCCCTCAAGAATTACAGCGATAATTCCACAGTAACTATCAATCATAATCAAATTTTGTACTACTACTGTGTACTAACAATAGTTACAAATCATACAAATCCATCATTTTTGACTACGTATATATTATATGTAGTTTATTTTCATTTAATACTTAAACTAAATACTATTAGTCATAAAAATATTTAAAAAATATATTATATTTTCTTTAACAAAATTAGAGGTTCCTTTTGCACATCCTGGTATATGGATATTAAAGTGTAACCACGGTTACCACAAAAATTTTATTATTGAACTTATTTATGGTAATCTGCGGCTTTTCACTACATTATCTAAGAAGTTAATTGATTAGAAATTAAGATTTCAAGAAGACTCAAAAATATTGAACGGTTTGGTAATCACTCTCTAAAAAAAATTCATAAAAATATTAGTAACAACATGCCTGTGAATACAGTGAAGAATAGAAACTTTGTATGGAGGCAGTTTGTGAATTTTTGTGAGAAGAGATCATACTGTAATCATACACG
Source organism: Philopedon plagiatum (assembly GCA_963971165.1). Classification (NCBI taxonomy): domain Eukaryota; kingdom Metazoa; phylum Arthropoda; class Insecta; order Coleoptera; family Curculionidae; genus Philopedon; species Philopedon plagiatum. The sequence goes on along the minus strand of OZ020193.1, from coordinate 90,502,290 downwards.
CTAAATAGAAACACTACGGTAAATAAAATGGGAATATTTTAACAGACTGGGCATTTAACATGCGGAAACAAAACGGCGATGAATACAAGGAACATACAATTAAAATCATTTGGAATATTACCGCCAAAATGACAATGAAAAAATTTCATGATGAATTTTGTATTACTTTTAATCCATTTTTAGATATTGAGTTTAAGACAGCACGTGAAAAAATCCAAAGCGAAAACAACTTCAGAAAGAGCCCGCAAAAGAAAAGAAAGTTCAATTGCTTTAAAATATAACGAATTTAAAATGCTGGTAGATAACTGCAGTAACGAGGCTCCATATAGTTAACAACAAAAAAAAATTTCTAGAGCCGGGGAGGGAAGTACATGTACCATGACCAATTTTATAGACGAAATGGATAACGAAGGCAAGAAAACTGGGAGAATAGAACACAACCCGTTATTTACTTAAACCCCACAAGGAGGTTTAAAGCCCTGCGGAAGTTACAAATGGCTGAAGCCCAAGCTCCAGATTTGTGCCCAGTACGCTTGTATTTGAAATATCAACAAAAACGTCTTCAAATTGAAAACGACCGTCTATTTTTAACAGCCAATCCTTTTTGGGAGTGTAGCGGCAAATGGTACAAGAATATTTATGTCGGAAAAAGCGAGTTAGGTAAATGGACAAACCGGCAAAATAAATTTGTTGGTTATGTTATTCTTATTATTGTATATTGATGTTTTATTTTAAAGTATGAAATACTATTTTTCTGCAAATATTTCACCGAATACCATTTGATCATCAGAAATAACCAGATAATTCTCCATTCCAGCGTGTTGTCGTTATTTGTCGGTTATTTTCATTTTTGATTAAATCCGAAAGAGCCCGACTCCGAAGGAGAAGGGCTCTTTCGGATTAAATCAAAATTGAAAATAGACTCATGCAGTTCCAATACAACACGCTTTCAAGCAGAATTATCGGTAATTTTGATGCCCTTGTGGTATTACCCCCGATAATCCGGTTTTAGTTTTTTAACATAGGTAAATTTTTATCACATCTCTAAACGAAAGGTAACACTTATATGAGTTATAAAAGTAAGCCTAGGCATGTGTGTAGGTGTAGGTGCAGTGTGTTGTTGTTCAAATATTTATAATTTATTTAGGAAAATGTAATAATTACTGTTCACATTAACATTATACAAACATAGACGTCTCAGACAAAAACTTTCTATGAAGAAAAGGAAAAATATATGGCAATGATTAACGACGTCGCACCGTTTTCGGTATCTTTATCCAGACGTGCCGCCGTATTGTCAAAGGGTCGCCGACGCCGACGCTTTCATTGTGATGCGACAAGCCGAAAAGCGACAACAGTCCCTGGAACCGTCGGCGGACACGCGACTTATTTTTTGTTTTATAAATAAATGGCAAAATAGGAATGAACTGTCGGGCAGGACATATGTAATTAGTTTAATAATTAATAAATAAAATAGGTATTTGTTACAAAATATTTAAATTCATAAGGATTTTAATCAAATGCTGAAAAATTAAAATAGAACAGTTTGTAAATTATGTTATATATTATGTATAAACTAATCACCTAAACAGAATTTGGGTAGGCACCTTAAGTTCCAGGGTGGGCCAGTGACCATTCTGCCCCCCCCCCCCCCCCGGCACCGTCACTGCTTACTAACGGTGTATCTTAAACAAAAACGGCTTAAATGTTTCTGTTTTTGTTTTTCTGTATTGAAAAATGACAATAAACGGCATAGATATAAGTAATGCATCTTAGACTTTCGGTCGATGTTTAATTTCTTGCGAAAAATCCTAATGCTAATATTTCTGAATTCAGCACGAAAAACTGAGATTGTAAGAAATTTAAAAATTTACTTTTCTGTGTAGCTCACCAAATAAACAAGATATGTAGAAGCGGAGTCCATTTACAACTAACAACTCTGTACATGTGGGTATAAAAAAAAACTTATGATTAATAATATGGTGTTACGAAGAATGAACTCTGCATAAAGAGATACACAAGGAACAAGTTTTATTAATTGTCTTATTCTTCGTAGTAAATATTTGACCAAACCTGTCGAGAGAATTTAAGATCATAAAAAGGCCTCGGCCAGTTGCAAAAGCTATGGAAGTTTTTAGTTTTTTTTAGTAAAAAGGGGAATTGCAAGGGCGCTCAATAAAATATATATGGATAAGTATATATATATATATATATATATATATATATATATATATATATATATATATATATATATATATATATATATAGATATATATATATATATATATATATATATATATATATATATATATATATATATATATATATATACGTGCATGGCTATCTAACTGGGCTCCATACGTTACACAGGCCTCCACTGTAAAGAATAAAGATTTCCGTGTATATTGCATTCAAATAGCATTAAATAGTAAATGTCTACGTGAGCAACGTGAGAGGGGTAAGAAATAAGCATCCAAAAAAGATACAAATTTTTACTATACTTTTAAATGTAACACGCCTCCATACATTGCCAACACGTTGCCAAATTTAAGTAACGTCTTCAATAAGGTGGCACGTCGTAAATTCGTTTTTTAAACATATCAGTAAACGGCTTATAATATTATTGTAAAATATAGTGAACAGCAATACAAAATCTCCCATTCCGTCGGTCTCTCTGTCCGTTGGCGCGAAAACTTAAAAACTACTTGACGGAAAACTAAAATATTTTAGAAATATATTAGTATGAGACCTAGCTTAAAACCCAAAACATTTCCAATTAACTATGTACAGCATGAACACTTTAAAACATTAATTTCTAAAAATAAGATATTAGTGTCCATAATAAATAATGTAGTCAAATAAAAATGTTTGGGGCATAACAAACCAAAAAGACAGTGTGTTCTGCGCTTGCATTAAATTATGTGGCATCCAAAAACTAATGGAAAATCCCGGGCCGGGACAGGACCTTGTTGGGGATCATCAGACTGACGTAACCCTCAGGCAGCAGGCATAGTTCTGTTTTAGAAGAAGTGTTGACTATGCAGGATTGCTATTGATGGTTGCGTCAGTCTGATGATCCCCAAAATTTTGCGCCACATTCAGAGGGTTGATCTTTTGACTTCTATCGCGAGAGAAAGTATTTTATTGGCGAAAAAAAATCTTTCGAGATTTTTTTCAGATCACGTTTGGGGGTGCCCAGGTCAGGGAAAACATGGTTTCCGATTTCCGTCTGTATGCTGGCGCGGAAACTTAAAAACAGCGTGAGCGAGCACATTTTAATAAATAGTATCTATTTTTTGTTTAAAATGATACATTTTACACAAATTATACTTTGTATGTAGCTAAGTCTTTTACCGTTGATATAATAGTATTTTTTATTGTTTCTTTAATTCGAAAATATAAGCATTCTGATGAACCCAAAGCTTTCAGTGACAATTTCGATTTTTCTTACAACAGAATGTGAAAGAGTAGAAAAATGCTTGTTTAGTTTTGTAATAACTCTAAAACATTAGCTTAAAAGAAATAAACACGCAAATGACGATTTTACGTAAAAAAACTTGATAAAATTTTTATACAGGGTGGGAAGTTTAAAAAAATCTTTTCTATGTCTTTTTCCCCGACTGGGATTAAGCGTAAGTTCGTGGCTTTTTCTTTTTTAAAGTGCATTTTACCTTGTATATAGAACAAACAAATATTATCTTTTTCTTCCCTCTCTGGAGGAGTTAACATTTTCTTCGTTTAATAATCGCCTCCCGAAATTTTTTCAGATCTTTATATTTTGGGGTTTCTGATTCACAAAAAAATATTTTCTCATTTCCGTCAGTCTCTCCGTGGGCGCGAAAACTTGCTAATTACTCGAACAAAATAAAAAAAAAATTGCATATAAATTAGGCTTTGTCCTGGCTCGAAACCGGCCAATAAAATTTATACAGGGCGGAATCCAACCTCAAAAACTATATTTCTGATTTCGTCGCTGTAACTAAAATACAAAAATTGTGTTTTGTCTATAGCTAAAGATTTTATCGTTGATATAATTTAAGGCACTATTGATGCCCTAGATATAGGGCGGGCCACTTAAAAAATTTAATTTTGCTGGTTTTTGCTCTAGTTAAGGCACTGTATATTTTCCTACGATAATACTTATAATACTTAGTTACATTTTACATTAGTTAGATATTATTTATAAACTTGCATGTGCTACAGTTTGAGTTGATATTATAGCTTACTAGTTAATGTAGGTTACGTGCTACTGTTGACAATTAAAGACAAAATAGTTTGCATTTTGAAAGTTTATTATTATTTCACGACAGATAATCCATGCAAAGAATTTTATATATTTTCAGTACTGAACTGATGTACTGAAGTTATAAGAAAGTATATAAACTGAGGACCAAGTAGGAATTTATTCTTACCTTGACCGTAATTCTGAATTATTAAAACTGATATTTTTTTAATTTCTTGTTTATTTTTAAAAATTGGATCGCTGACGCGCCACCCTTAAAAGTTTTAGGAGCCTAAGCCCGAGCTTTCTAGGCTTTTTGGATAATACGCTCCTGTATAGGGCGGACAACTTTAGAAAATTTAACTTCATATTTATAATATCTATATTATTAATGTTTTTCACATATAGCTCTGTCGCTGGCAAAACTATATGCACTTTTTATTTATTGTTTCATCAGAGTATTTATCCATTTTAACATATTAAATCTTATTTATTCTTGTCTAATTATCCTTTTTTAGTGTTCCTTGAAATGGAATCACTTCCATTTCAAGGAACACTAAAAACGTCCGTCTGTCAGAGGGGATTTTCTCTGAAACTGTTCAACGTAATCATTTGAAATTTAGCACAGAGATAGAGTGTGGTGGACCAATTATAGACGTGAAGTATAGGAAGTTAAATTTCGATTCTGGGGGTTAATTTAGGGTGGCAAATTGGCGAATGGAAATTTTTTTCAAGGGCATTGTGTGGGGAGCCTAATGAAAGCTTATTGAAGAACGAATTAAACAATATTTATAATATATTTTCTATGCATTTTTTAAATATTTTTCGGAAAAAACGTGTAAAAATTGTTGTCCCCCACCACCCTTATCACTTATCACCAGAAGGAGCGTTTAGAAAAATCTGACAAAAAATCATGAACATTGAGAATTAGGTGTACCTAGATTAAACCAAAATTATCAGGATTGAACAATTCTACGCGATCAATTGTCATAAATAATTTAATTGTTTATTTCCTTATAACTGCTGAATTATTGGTTTTAGAAAAAAAGATTTTCGACAAAAAATATTTCTCACCATGTAAAGAACAACTTTTGTGCTTACACGATTCTCAAAATTTGTAATTTGGCCTATTCAGCTCCGCGCACACGCGATGTGATACGGCGTTGGTGCTGTCGGCGGCGGGTAGCGCGGCAGATGGGCGGAGGTCGGGTGGCCGAGGTTTGCTCAGGTTAAGTGGGGAGCACGGAACACTAATTGTGCAAGTATAGCTTGCACTGGACCGATTTTTTATATTTTTATTTCTGTTCCGTGAAAGGCAGATTTTTTGGGTCCTTTATAAGTTACGCAGTGTGAAAATAATAATATATATAAAACAAATTTAAGCTCTATTATTTTCCTCTTTGCCTATAATTTCTTACACCTGTCTCACCTGTAATTTTTTTCTAAATAACTTTTAAAATGTAGCAAACCCATTTTGATGTAGATTACATTATTTAGCTGTAAATCGGTAAAAGCTAAAGTTGATATTATATAATCTACTTAGAATTTTGTTAGCTTAAAAATCCACCATTACCAGGTGTAAAGGGTAGAATTAAATTTTGATACTCATGTAATTTTTTAAGCAATGATTTATTTCATTACTATTATTTTTGTCGACTTTAAAACAATTTTTTAAGTATAAAAAATGAAAATAAATATAATATTTAAAAAGAACCAAATCTATTTGGGTGTCTTTATTAATTTTAATATTTTGAATGGATATTTTCTCGAAAGTCTATTTTAATATTTTTTATTAGCTAGTATGCCATGGAAAATATAAGGTTCTAAAATAAATTTGACCAATGCGTACCAGTGTCTTACTTAAGGTGGACACAAGCTAATAGCTCGGTTAATTATGGAATTTCATTTTTGGCGTGTTGATGCAGTCACAACGCACATGTCCACTGTTTTAAAATTTTTTCTACCTCATAGACGTACGTTTTCATAGTGGTTAAAAGAAAATTATTTGATGCGCTTTGGGACCCTTTTAATTAAAAAAAAATTAGATATGAATTTGCTACCTCCTGAAACCCGAATACGACGCTTGACAGAGTTGCGTCAACATGGGCTTTAAGCTTCTTGTTTAACGCTATATTTTAACGTTGAAAGTTGTGTATTTTTCCATTTTTACCTAACATAAGGAGTTTTTTACATCTTTTTGTTTTCTATTGCCTTAAGTCTTTAACAACCCTAAGCAACACATTGACTTTAAGAGAAATTATAAGTAAGTAATAAAAAAGTATCAAAATTGGTAATAGATTTAAATATTAAAAATAAATAAATACGTTTTAGCATTTTAATAAAATCCTTCATTAAATGGGTGAAAATATAGTAGACTATTTAACCAGGCGATTCCAAACGTTTCGAGTAGTCAGTACACGTTGGTACTGACGACCGACGTTGGTACACGTTTCTAAAAAACATATTGTTGAAAATCAGCGACCAACATTTAATGCTAGTCGCCAAGAAATGAACCGCTGAAATTTAACCATAGCGTTTTTAAAAACGTGTGCAAATGGATTCGCCAGCGACTCAAAAACTAACCATTTGCAGGCCCTTGTTTCAATAAAATTGATGCCACACAGAAAAAATTACGCAAAATCTCATTTAAAGTGTGTACGTTACAGATAATTATTATAATGTGTCGATTATACTACGCCGTTAAATATTACGATAAAAAGTTTTTCTCGCATTTTTTCAGTGTCAGGTAAATTTAAACAAAAATAACATGGTAATTTTGATAACTAGAACAGAAGGGTTTTGATAGGAACGTTTGATTGAAAAACTTTCATTCGAACCCTTTTCAGACATTCCTTTAAGGTCCAAGAACTAGTTCTAGTTTTAGTGAAATTTTAACGATATAAATTGTTTTAGGAGCAGAAAAAGTTACACCTTTAGGGGCGTGTCTGTAAGTTTAGCTCAGAAACAAACGAAAACATGCTCTTTAAATAGAAAACCAAGAATATCAAAAACTCCTAATATTATACTAAATTAAAGAAAAACACTTTAATATTTGTAGAATGAGAATTTAGAGTTCTCTAAACCACCTGAAGATGCCTTATATAATAAGGACTAAACAAATGATGGTAAAACAAGCTATTCTCCGGACTATATGTCCCTCCGAGTGCTAACTCTTCTACCAGAGTTAGATTGTAAAATACGTTTTCAGAATGCAAGAAACTACCAGGAAGAAGGAAACTTTTTCTTTAGTTAGGATGTCGTCACCTGCAGACCGGTTTCGAACTCTTTAGTTCTCATCAGTACAAGATAGACATAGGCGCTGCCTATGTCTTACTGCTTATACAGTTCGACATCACAGCTTCAAAAGGATTTACTTTTTCCGAAGGAAGGTATGTTCGTCTATCTTGTACTGATGAGAACTAAAAGTTTCCTTCTTCCTGGTAGTTTCTTGCATGTTAGAAGAAAATACGGCAAATTTTGGTATGTAATCCAGCACTCGTAGAGACATATAGTCCGGAGAATAGCTTGATTTACCATCATTTGTTTAGTCCTTATTATATAAGGCATCTTCAGGTGGTTTAGAGAACTCTAAATTCTCATTCTACATATTTACGTGTACACCTGACAAGTGACAAGTAGACTTCATTCAACTTTAATATTTGTTATATTACTCTTGCGCTTAATTTTTGACCACGCCTCTGTACAATATACGAACTTAAGCATAATCTCGACACCATTAGTGGACATCCCTCTAAATGTGGGCAATATCTCTTTTGTTTAGACTTGGTAATGTTTCGTGTTAGAGCGTGACAACAATTTAGCAAAAATAAATTTTAAAAAAGTTCTACTACTGTAACATACATTAGTGATAAGAGTATCTATTATCTATTTTTATCGTTTTCTTGTCATATAAAAACTGTACAAATAAAGTTACAGACCCCTATATCAAAGCGTTCACCAATCTTATACACATACGTACATTTTCGGAGCCCCAATCGTAATTTCAGCAACTACTTTAAAACATAAAATAATCATAAAAGTAAATTATTTACACACGCTTAAATCTTCCGTATTATTGGCCTCCTTACCTTGTTGCCATATTTCAGAGGCATAATAGTACGGAGAGCATGTGGAGGCAAATTCGTCAGTACCATTAATTAAAGTGTATATGCGTATAAAACGGTGGCACCCCGTAGATAAAATATTGTGAACTGCATTGTATAACTGTACATGTATATCGACCGAAAAAGCCTCCGAACAAAAATTTGTGAAACTTCTTCTGCTGCCTTAAATCTACAAATAAATCCATTATACATGCAAATTCGCATTGGCCTCCGATTTTGCGAATGCGCCTCCGATTTTGGAGGCGTGTTCTATGAAAGCATATATATTTTGGAGGCGTATAAGACATTTTGCATATATATATATATATATATATATATATATATATATATATATATATATATATATATATATATATATATATATATATATATATATATCTATATCTATATATCTATATATATATATATATATATATATATATATATATATATATATATATATATATGTATACATATATATATTAATGCAAGGGGAGCTGTATTGTCGCTTTGCGACAGGAGGCGGTACTGTGGTGGCACCAACCTTTAATGCTAAATTAGTTACCCCGTCAGAAGTTGCCCCTACGTCAACCTATATAGTAAAATGTAGGTGATTCTGCTGGTTGTACTTGTTTAAAACATAAATATTTTGGTAAACCATACTATAATATTAGAACTCCTACAGGACATTTCGTTGAAGCGCCGCGCCGTGTCTGTAGGCGTATGCGTAACATTTGGTGTAGGCGCCGGGTAGGGCGCCCACGTGACATTTTTGGGTACGTTACAGTATTTTAAATTTGGCATTTAATATTTAAAAAAAGTATATAATATGTAAACTATGCCGCTTTAACATACTGGACTAAAAATGATATTGTCTATGGCGCTCTTGATAGGCTGAAGTTTATAATATCAAGAAGTAACGAAATTGGCATTTGCAGTTACAGTTTTTAGTTTTCTACACAATATGACTATATTTAACAGCAACTGACAATTTTAAGCTTTCTATTAAACTATTAACCGAATTTCATAAATTTGAAATTTTTGATTGGACCAAACATTGATATATAATTATCAACCTGCCAGCAGTGGCGCACGCAGAAATTTTATTCAGGGGGCTGACTAGACAGGGTTGCCAACTTTCGTAAATAATATGAAAGGACAATCTAGCAAATTTCTTTTGGAGTCACTCCTAGAAGCTTTATAATTTAGAAAATGCGCCGCAGGCGAAAATTTGAAGTAATGGATGTGATGTATCGTGTTCGTTATTTTGTCAAGACATTATCCGGAAGTCAATAAACTATCTTTTTTGTTGTTATGTAAATTTAATTTTAGGAAAAAACGTATATTTGACGAATCCTTAGTTATAGGGGACACGAGAACGAGTTTAAAATTGGTTAATCATTTTTAGTGTTACGTGCTAAAATTAGCAAAAGGAACACTTATAATGGAACCACTTCAGCGTCCATCTGTCTGTCACAGTCGAGTTTCTCCGAAACTATTTGACGTAAAACTTTAAAATTTAGCACAGAGATAGAGTGAGGTGGCCCAATTATAGACGTGACGTACAAAAAGTTGAATTTTGATTCTGGGGGTTAATTCCAGGAGGTAAATTGGGAAACGGAAAAAAAACAAAGGTATCGTGTAGGGTGTCAAATAAAAGCGTATTGAAGCACAAATTTAACAATTGTATGATGTATTGTTTTTATGCATTTTTAAACATTTTCGGGAAAAACGCTTAAAAATTGCTGTCCCTTTATCACCAAAAGGATCGCTCAGAAAAATTCGAAAAAAATCATGAACATTGAGAATTAGATGTAGATTGAGCAGAAATTATCAAGTTTAAAAAATTCTCTCGCGAATAATTGTTATAAACAATTTAATCGTTTATTTCCTTGTAACTGCTGAACCATCAGTTTTAGAGAAGTTTTTCAACAAAAAATATTTATCACGTAAGGAACAACTTTTGCCCTCATGCTTCCCACTCAGCTCCGCGCATACGCGATGTGATACGGCGTTGGCAGATGGGCGGAGACCGGGGCAGATGGGCGGAGATCGGGCGGCCGAGGTTTGCTCAGGTTAAGTGGGAGGTTGATGGCACAGAACACTAAATGTGCAAGTATAGCTTGCACTTGACCAACATTTTTTAGAAATAAAACTTGAAAACTCCGAAACATTTTATACCTATGCAATTTGCATTATGCAAAACCGTGTGTTACGGCCTTTCGGGATAGGCGCTCCGGAGCAGAACGGAACTCCGTATGATGTCCTTATTCCTTTCGCGAATGCCAGTCATTCTGTTCTCAAATAATAATTATTAATTTTAGAAAAATGAAAAAGTGGTTAAGAAAATAAAAGATATTATTAATATCATGAAAATTAATGTTACACATATTTTCTTAGTTACGTAACACAATATTTAGTGAAATACTTAAGATTTAGTACTGGTCTAAATTAAGATCTTCTAGTTGATCAGTTAGGTTTTGGCGTACGAGTTATTTAAGTGACAAAGAAAGGTAAACACCCATATACATTTAATATATTTTAATAATTTTTGGCTTACATGTCTAGTAGACAATGGTTAGTAATTGATTAGGTTTCCAGTCAAATCCGATAAACACCAATGGAATTAAGTTCAATAATGTGTCGAATATCCTCGGTTTCTTATACACTCATTGACACGCCTGGGCATTGTTCTGATAAGATGGTCTGGTCTATATCGTCTTGGGGTATCTCATTCCAGCCTACCTCTACCTCATGTCTAAGTGCTGCCACAGTCTGAGGGGGTGCTGTAAGTTTAACAACTTGCGACCAATGATGTCCCACACATGTTCGATCGGTGACAGATCAGGTGATCTTGGTGGCCATGGTAAGCGGTTAATGTGGTGTTGGTTCATGAAGTCCAGGGCTTGTCTAGCTACATGCGGTCTGGCGTTATCTTGTTGAAAACTATATAGGGTTCTGGAGGGTTTCCAGATATGGAAGGACATGTGGTTCCACTACTTCCTGAATGTAACGGCGTGCTGTCATGTTACCTCTAATGAAGACTAGAGGTGTCCTGCTACCATATGCAATGGCACCCCATACCATTACCCCCACGGTATGATGAACATGCCTCTCCATGTCAAACTGTGGATCACGTCTTTCACCACGTCCCTTGCACGACCATCATGCATACCCAAACAAAAGCGGGACTCATCGCTAAAGACCACTCTGTTCCATTCATCGTTCCATTGTAGTCTGTCTCTGCACCATTGCAGTCGATTGCGTCGATGCTCAGGAGTGAGTGGCAACACCCAATGGGGACATGGGGACGGTAAGAAAAAAGACCAAAACTTCTTATACGGTACGCATCCCAACCACCCTTCCATGTTCTTCAAACCACTGATTCGCAATCGCCCGACTGGTACTAAAGCGGTTTCTAAGAGCCAAAAGTCTAAGACGACGATCTTGACGCTCGGTTGTTCCCCTGCGACGTCCAGTGCCCCTAGCTCTGTGTTCACGGGCTTCTTGGGTCCATGCCTGCCAACATCTCAAAATGGTGCGTAAAGATCTGTTGGTTCTTCTGTTAATTTCTCTAACTGAAAGACCTGCTTCTCGTAAGCCCACAATCCGCCCCCTCTCAAAGTCACTAAGCTGAGGAATTTGACCAAGTCTACGCACTCGCGGCATAATTATGCCTTAAAACAACACTTTGCAAAACACTTTTTATCAGTCAAGTCACAAATGTGAACAAAAATTGCTAAAACTACAATCGCATGCAGCTCAAACCAGTGTAAAATAGCCGGGTAAAAACGACAAGAAGTGCATAGATAAGGCTGAAAATTTAATCAGTCTTTATTTGACCCAAAATCAATTTGCATGCAAAAAATTATTACAATGAAATTATAAATACTGTGTGTTTACCTTTCTTTGTCACTTAGTTTATTTTACGGATTTGCTTGGTTTTTACATTTTGATCTTGGAACGTGTTTTTAAAATGATTTTAGTTCTATTGTTGTCGAAAGTACGTAGTAAAATTGTCCCATTATCTATAAATTTGCGAAAAAACTCATAAACAAATAATGTATGTTATAAAATTTAGTTTTCTTGTTCTTACACTTGTCAGTTAAAACTTTTGGGTGTCAAATGAGAGTGGTCGAGCATTTGAAAATCTGGCCGCTAATTTCTGAAATTGTCCCACCACGTAAAATGGGGGAAACACAGAAATGTGAGCAGTATAATTGAATAATATTTTGCTTTTTATTATGTTCTTCTGTAAAGTTATGAAAAAATCCTTTTTGTTTAATAAGAAAAAGTATGACCGAAGACAACACAAATATTATTAGTAATATGTGTATTAGTATATTTATAAACGTGGTGGTCTTACTGTTACACGTGTCACTTTAAAACTTTTGGTGGTTAAATTGGACCGGACTACACCGTTGTAGAATCCGGCCGTAAATTTTTAGCTAGTCCGGTCAAGTTTGCCAACCAAAAGTTTTAAACTGACTAGTGTAAGAATAAGACAACTAAGGAGGAGTTTGAGTTGACGCTTGGAACGCTCCGAGAATAGAAATTAGACATTTTATATTACTTCTAACTTTGTCATTTATATAGGACATGCTAAGAACGTATGTCTGAGATTTGCGCTCGGAGAGCACCCAACTCGAACTCCCCCTGTGTGATACTATAAATTTGTTTTTGACTACTTCGCAAATTCATAAACGAGGGTAATTTTAGTAGGTACGTACTTTCTGCAATAACAGAACTAAATTTATTCTATCAACACGTTCCATGATAAAAATCATTTAAACACCAAGCAAAACGCTGGATTTCATACTTTTTAATGACGAATGACGGAACAAAAACTTGTCAAAACCTAACTGATCAACTAGATCTTAATTTAAACCAGTACTAAATCCTAAGCCCTTTTAGTGAATCTGAACGTTAAGTTTAGTCAAAAAATATTTAAAAAGATATTCATTTTTGCATACTACGATATCAGTAAACACGCTACAACAAACCTACTAAGCCTGTCTTTTAAGTTTCTTGGTTCATTGAAAATTACCATTTGACACTAAAATATTTAGATAAAATAATTAATAAGTAAAAGTTTATTTTTTTAAATCATTATTCTACGTTAATATATTTTCCTTACTTTCAGATTTAAGAAAATCAGTTGAATGATTCAAGAATACAAGTGGGTCAGATAGTGTAGCAGTGGACATACTTTAAAGTAGTTTTAGAAAAGTAGTTCCCTTCGGACACAGTGACTTCCAGTGTAAAATTAGATCATCTTAAGTACAATCTGTTGCAAAACAATAGTTTATAAAAAAGGCAAATATATTTATATTTAGCAAACCGTAGCTCAAAGCTCATTCTAAATCGAGTGATATTCGTAACACCTCTTTGTGCATAACTAACAAGTTAGATAAGAATAGCTACTAAACACAAAATGATAACTCCAACTGTTATGGTATTTTTATACCTTTTCGTCATCCAAGACTTCACCTGTGGATTCCTAATGTCCAAATATACCAGAAGTGTGAACACCAGTCAACTTACTCCTCAAAGTCCATGTCCAACTGTGTTTCAATATAAAAACGATCGAAATGGGAACTTGATAGGAGCCATTAAAGCGAATAAAACAGACAGGGAAGGGGAACTTCAGTTGGATCTTGAGTTGTCCATTGAAATTAGTGTTGAGGTAAACATTATAAATATATCACCCAATAATGCATAAAATATATGAAAGAAGGCACATTTTTTTTATTGCATAAATCGTTTTAAGAAATCATTACAAACCCAAGAAAAATATTTTGAGGAAAATTACCAGGATAATTTAGCTACAAAAAATGTCTACTTTTCGGCATAATTTATTACAATTTAAAAAGTAGCCATTTGTCCTTAATGAATAGTGACGTCAGGAGATTTTTTATAGGAAGGGAGCAATCGCCGATTAAATTTCAATTTTTTTGTCCTCGACATCGGTACATTTGAATCACTCTGTATTTTTTCCTATATAATGTTCTCCCAATTCTTCAACAGTATCATATACAGGGATAATCACACTTTAAAATGAATACCGAATGGGTCATCCGGGAGCGTGTTTAAGGGGTAGAAACAAAATTTTCTTGATTTTTTCCGACAAATGCTATCTTTAGTCGACATTATTCTACACTATTTTCCTTGTTTGGTGATTCTTTTTGTGTTTATTTTATCCATTTATTACTTAAGAATACCTTCCACTTTAAACTGCTTATTTTTTGGTTAAAGTTATAGATAAATAGGTTGATTTGCATCGGGACATGCAAAATTTGAAAATTCTTGAATTTTCGAAGATTGCCATAAAAACAAAGAATTTCAGTTTATTTATGTGCCAAAATTTCACAAAAATGACAGTTTTGTTGCAAAATTGGAAGGTTTCTGGGCCGATTTTGGCTTCAAATATACATGAATAAGATTTTAAGAACCTTCTACTTTAAGTGCAGGGATATTTCATTGGATGAGTTACGCATTAAATGCCATTTTTATTAATTTTTCGATGACCCGACAACACTGGAATTATGAGTCATAATTACTCATATGAGTACTCATTGGAATTAAGTTACCTATTTCGCGTTGGGCAGCGTCTTTAGACAACGATTATTATCAATGCTTTCTCGTTACTTATTTATATTGGTATCTATTATTCATAATTTAAATTTCTGTTGCTGCCTAGAGATATTCGCAATTTACTTCATTACATTTGCTCTTCTTTAATGTTTTAATGTTAATTCTTAATTAAGACTGCAATGGCCCGCCACACCTATTTATTGCCAACTTAATTTGATTTTAGTATAATGTTTTGCTTTATTTTTCATTTGTATAAATATTTTTACAATATTAACCGTGGATTCAAATTCCGTTGGTATTTTTAACTTACAATGTACTGCTTGTACGTTTTGAAAGAATTGCTATATTATATGTAGCAGGACCATTTCCTGTTAGCGAATCCGGCATTCGCCATGTTTGAGTAGCGATGGATTACTTTAGCAAATGGCCAGAAGCCTATTTGAAATGTGTTTAATAATACATAAAGGATATAACTCGAGCGAAGCCGCGGGTACAATCTAGTACAATATACAATTCAAATTGGATTGAAGCGCATTTTACTATAACATAATCTTTAACTTGGGATACCCATGTTTTGATGAAGGCTGTTTTTCTTGGTTGGAATGCAGCGTTGTCACACTGAAAATAAAACAACGTGCTTTGCACATTTCGTACAAATCCGGTTCTTCCAATTTTTAATAAAAAATACTTGATCTTTTTATAAAAATAATCATACGAAACGAAACACTCTTCAAGTTAAATTGTGGAGAACTATACAGAAGATATTGTTGTGAAATTCTTTTTCGATCTTAATGATAGATTTTATTTTTAACCGTAATCGCTAAATTAAAAAAAAAATAAAATCAGGCTCTGTACGGTTCTTACTATTTGGGCTACCAATAGTCTAGCACAATAATGTTTGTTTCAAATTTAATAAATTAAAAGGGAAAAATTGGAAGTGCGTTCACCCTTTTCTTTAAATTTTTTGTTTTTTACAGAAAGTATAAAGTTCCATAAGATTTTTAAGGGTACGTATAACCCCGGAGGGACTAGGTAGCCATTCTGCCAAAACCCCAGAATACCTTATCTACCAAAACAGCGACCGGATAACCCGAATAATTTTTCGTAGTTCTCTAGAAATGGACAGCAAATAATGGACACGGATTGTTTGGGTTAATATCTTGGCAAACAACTAGACTCCGACTGAACCCTCGGCTTCGGTCACCTTCGGCTAAATATTCGGCTTCTGCCAAAATTAGGCCGAAGGTTTTACAGTAGCCGAATGTGAAACGAGGGCACAAGTTCGGTTTTTTTGACATTTCTGGGGGGGGGGGGGGGGGGGTGAACCCCAAAACCCCCTCAGATATGGTCCTGATAGCTGTTGATATTACATTTCTTTAAAACAAAATGAAAAAGTCTACTTCTTAAGTTATAACAAATTAATCCCTAAGTTCAAATTTATTTACATAATGTGAAATGTTCATTTGCGAGTACTTTTGAATTCAAACAGAATAGTGCATTTTCTGCCTGTTTGATTTGTATTCATTTTGCTTCTATACAAGTAAATGCTTAGATATTAGTAATAATCGCTAGAAAAGTCAATGAATTAAGAAAGCTTTGAAAAACAAAAAAAAGATCAATTAAAAAAATTCTTCTCAGTTTCAACGCAATTGCATAAAATAAGTATTTTCAAACTTCCGGCAGAGAAAAACAATTTTCTCTGCTTTCGGCTTCGGCCGAAGTTAATAAGAAATCCGAAGTTCGGCTTCGGCCACTGACCTTCGGTCGGACTCTACAGACAACATCGTTTTCCTCCTGCAAGATAATGGAAATTAGAACTACGATTAAATTAAATGAAATAGGGTCACTTTGAGTACTTAATAAAATTAATTTTGTGTTTGTTTTTGATTTTGTTAAAACTAAATTAAAGATTTAATTTAAAAAAAAAAAAAAAAATTCATGTTCTGAGGAAATTGTGCACATTCTGCCAACAAATGAAATTTATACGGCTTACCATTTGAAGTTTTTGACGTGGGGGTGAGCGAGGGTAGGGATTACCGCGAAAGGGTTAAATGTCCCCCTGAAATCAGGAAGTAACATGAGATTTATAAAAAATCTAACAATAACAAAATTGTACAGGGTGGCTCGAAATCACTTCCTTGATAAATACCTACGTATTATATTATTCATTGAAATCACTAAGGAAAGGAAAAATCATACGAGCACGTCGCAAGTTCATGGGCGGCGTGAAAATATTTTTGTGTCATAAATGTAAAATGAAAACAAATCTAGCCTCTTTTAAAATTTATTGGCATTACATGATATAATTAACATTTTTTCAAAGTTCGTTTCAGCAAAACACATTCGTTTATAATTAGGAATATCTCTAAGTCTAGAAAAGCTTCTTTCGACATCACAGCTTGTAACAGGAGCGAAACGGAAATGCTTATACAAGTATTTTTGGTTTTCAATGTTTCAAAAATATTTGTTATTTCTGAAAACTATGTACTTTGACGATAGACGTTAAATTCCTTTTCCAATTTTTATTACGTATTTAGTATGGACTATTTTATTGTTTAATCTACTATTACCTGCATTTTTGTAAATTTAGTAATATTTTTGTGTTAAATGATCCAAATTTAATGTATAAGCTTGGCTAAAAAGTTGTAAGGCCAGTGACGGCGAATGCGAGTGAATCCGTAACGCTATGAATTATTTGGCGCTGTTAACTATTTATTCTTGCAGTCGCGAGCGTTTAGTTAGGATGTTTTGCTGGTTGTTTCTTTTTTAGTGTTAAAACGATTTACTCTACAAGTTGAGTTTTTTTATCAATACAAACGCCACAACCGTAACAAATTTTCTCCGATATAATAAATAATCATTTACCTGCCACCCCGTGACGTTTATGGGTTCACATGTTTATTCCAATTTATTTGCTATTGGAAAAACATTGTCAAATAATTAATTTTGCAGGGTTTGCACATAAAAAAATATTTTTGCAAAAATATACGTTTTCCCTGTATAACGCACCTGACCCCGGGTTGTCTCGACATTCTAGCTTGGAGAGTTTTCGCACTGCACTTGCAGAGAGAGTTAGTTGAACCTAAGCATTGTATTTGTGTAGGTTATTATTCTTAATTTTGGCAAATATGAACTCCAGTAACAGTACAATTAAATAACTTAAATGTTTCTAAATATTTATGAACTTGAAGTCTATTTTTGGTTTATTAAACTAAAGGAATTGGAATATAAAGAATGGTAGTTTACATTTATATTGGTGCAAGGAACGTGATCCTAGAATAAAAATACTAAAAAGAAATAAGAAATAGCAAAGAATTTGATACTGATGCTAGTTATTTTTATTGTTAGTAGTTCACACAATTAAATGAGTGGAAAAAAACAAAATCCGCTCCTTAGTAGTCACGCAAGTTAGCCCGTTGTACCATTAGTGGCTCACTAAACTTAGTTCGTAACACATTATAAATTTAAGAAAATATTATTAAAAGAATGTAATCCGAATGTTTAAGTGACTTATTAATTATTTAAATGTAAAATTATGAGTTTTTTTCGTAAAAAGCCGATTTTTATGAGTTTTTCCTAGCCAAATGGCCGTAGGTAAAATCATGTACAGCTTGTCAAATATAGCTTTGCCTGTGAGCTAGCACCGCCCACTAAAAGAGCAGTAGATCATACAGTCCGTAACAAAACTGCATGCTTTTTTTTAAATATTTATGTTCTAACTGTCGTGACGTGTATTTTAGTATGGAGCTCGTGTCTAAAGTAAAAGGTAAAGTGTTATCTGGACAAAGTTGTAAAATCTTGGCAAATATTATTTCTTTTATGCCCAAGAAGCATAAGCGAATAAACCTCTCAAGGATTTAAAGAAAGTTCAAGAGCTGGTTTCAACTGCTACCGGCACCGCACAGTGTTGCACAAGATAGGGAATAATGAACAAAAATACTCCTACTTATAAAAAATGGATTAATGTTTTCAGTATACTTTAAATTTTACTGTAAATACATAAATCTATAATTTTGTAACTTAATATTAACGACAGCTTAGTTTTTGATTTAATACAGCGTCTTGCAATGGTGGGAGTACAAATATTTTTTTCTGAGCGATTAATCTGTTTAAAAAATATGAAATTAAGTATGATACCTAAAACAAACTTAACCACAATACAACTAGAACTTGACTACAACACAAATAAAAACTAATTAAAATTAAAAAATCGAACCTTAAGAAAGGCCAAAGAAACCATTCATTGAAGTTTGCACATGCAGCCAAAAATAAACTATTCGTTGTTTTACTGTCACTGACAGTTGATTTTTGCAGATCAGTTGATCGCTGAGCAACAAAACTTAGCTCCTCTGGGGAATAACTTGAAACAAACGCTTGAAATCTGAGTGTATTTTTGCCTTATGAGATTCATCTTGGAAAAGATTCTATGGTCTTCCACGACTAGAACCTGGTTGTATATTTTCCACTAAAATTTGTTTAAACTTTTTTGGTTTTTAATACCGAAAAAATAATAGTTCCATTAAGCCAGCTTGCATTCTTATTTTCGGATGTTTTGCGGGTTCTACTACAATTTTTTCAGATTCGGTCAATATATAGTTAAGCAAAAATGTTTGCTTTCTTTAAGCAATATTTGCTCAAAATCTTCTGAATAGTTATATGCTCTAATTCGCCGCGCATTTTTACCATAACATTAAAAAAGATCCACCACTACTGCCAACCCATTCTTATACAAAATTTTCGTGGAATTTGAAGGGTTTCATCTGAAAAAAAAAACATTAGTTGCAAGACATGTCAGACATTTTTATTAAAAAAACATCACATATATGTTTTAATATGTATTTTTTACAACCTTGGGTAAAATTGAATAATTTATATCTTTTAAATAATAATATTTATAAATAAGAGTTAGTAAACACACTCGAATACAAATAACAACTTTTTTTTTAATATACAATAGAGTACATACATACCTTCCAAACTTTCAGCCATAATTCACAGAAACAAGTAAGAAAATGACGAAAACTTTGCTTGACATTTATGTTCACACTAAGAAGGCGATAACAAAAGCTGTTGTCAAACCAACTTCATCGTTCACTTCGACCAAAATGCCGTCGCTGCGGGATTTATATTGTTGGTTTGATAAATTTTGGATACTATGCTAGCTATTTCATTAACTAAATATAAAAGAAAGTCTGTTGCTATTTTTCAATTTTGTCCATTGAATGCAACACTGTGTACCGGCGCGCCGGCGCGGCATGTGTATTCGAACAACAGTGGGCTAGACGAGAAAAGTGGAAAATGGCGAGTGCTCATTATTTTCAACTCCTAACAAAACAAGAAGACAATCAATCATTAAAACTGAATTGAACGATTGTGATGAAGGAATCCTTAGACTGTACAGGGTGTTATGGAAATGGTTACATATATTGGACAGTGGAGGCTGGTGAAAGTTTAAAGTTGTATATCTCTGTTGCTACTTACGGGATCCATGCCAAATTCGGGGGTTTTGATAGCGAGCCTACTAGAAATGTTTTGGTAAAGAAAGAAATATTTAGTAATTTGCGAAAAAAGATTAATTTTACGTTCAGGTCTTTTATTTATTATTTTTTCTAAACAAATTTTACATCAGTTTTAAAGAAAGAATGTGTTAGTAGAAAGTTATAGTCATTTGAATTTTTTTAAACCTAAAATAGAATTAAAAAAAAATAAAATGACTATAACTTTCCACTAACACATTTTTTTCTCTTGATATTTAAAAAACTTCGACAAAATGATGTAAAATTTGTCTATAAAAATAATGAATAAAATACCTAAACGTGTTCAAACACAAAAAACCTCAATTTTAGTTACAGAAAGGAGGAAATGAAGGCATGGTTAAGATGACCTGATGCCACCGTTACCGACGATATGTTAAAAGTGGATTTATACAGTTTAATTAAAGTAAGAAAACCATTGGATAAAACATGATATGAGGTAGATAAAATCCTGGAAGAACATGGACTCATGTTTTAAGATTACCTCCATACTATCCAGATCTAAAGCCCATTGGACTTGTTTGGGCCTTTCTAAAACAGTTTGCTGCCAGGAAGAAAAATATTCAGTTTAATAATATAGAAAATTATTGTAGGGAATTTTTCGGTACCTTTTCCGAGCAAGATAATAACAATAATAATAAGACTGGTAGCAATTTATTATCAGGAAACTTATCAAAGTTAGAGTTGTAATTAGTATCTACCATAAATATAATTACCAAAATTTCCGGAAAGAATTTATTATATCACTCATAATCACAATTCAACCCCTTTAACAAAATATTTTGATTTTATCCTTTATCAGAATCAAGGAAGCAGAATCCAGGAACAAAATTGCTGTTAACTGCTACTTGTGTACATTAATTTAGCATAAATTAGTTTAAGACGGGTAACCTGTCTTAAACTAATTTATGCTGAATAATTAATGATTAGGAAGGATAATCTTATTAAAAAATTGAAACCGAATATTATAAAGCAATTTTGTAATTTTATTTTTATCGCTGACGGTACCAGCAGCAGAAGCCGCATAATATTGCCATTTCTGTTATCCAAATTATACTTCACTTCCTCGTTCGCGCAAGTATGAAATTTTTCAGAGGCAAAGCTATATTTAACAAGCTGTACTTTGCACGTACCTAGTCTATAGAGCGTAGTATTATAGAACCCGTGTGCAAATTATTTTTAGGAATTCAATGGTAATATAACGTTAACCGACGAAAGACGGAAAGTAATAAATGAAGTAATGAATGGCGAGCCCATATTTTACAGGGTGCTTTTTCCTCCATGGCGAAAACTTCCACCGACAGTTACAAGTATCCTAGTCAATGGAAAACAAATTTGTACAGGGCCGAGAATTTCCGGTAAGTGCTTTCTTTTTACTATTTTGTCCTTTCTAGAAACGAACTAAATAAACTGTTTAAACCCCGTAGATTAAAAGTGCTACTGTAAGATAATCTGCCTATCCGAAGACTAAACTCGCCTTAAGAAATTTTGGGAATTAAAAAAACATTAAATTTTTATTAGTTATTACCTGTAAACTGTTTTTTTTTTGACACCATAGAAAGAGGAGCAATGGTCCGAAAATCATCAAATTTTGTTAGGGGTTCATTTATTAAAAACTGTAAAACGAGTGTATCATTTATTTTTGGGGTACTTCTATGAAGTTTGAAGTTAATAGGCCCAACTAATATTTTTTCTCCATACAAACTTTCAACCCCCTTATGACCTCTTTAGGGATTGAATTTTGAAAAGTCCCTTGTTAGTGAGTCTCTACATTATAAAATATAATTACTGACCAAATTTCATATTTATAGCTTCAGCGGTTTCGGCTCGGCGATGATGAATTAGTCAGTCATCACGTTATTATATATATATATATATATATATATATATATATATATATATATATATATATATATATATATATATATATATATATATATATATATATTATTGTCTTCTTTATTATTTAATTTTTTTGCCAAGGTTTCCTTGGGTAGAGGCTTATTTTGTGAAAACAAATATTAAAATTATAAATTTACAACATTTCGCAGCCATTAACATATTGTGCTTCTTCAGGCTTCCTTGGAATGTGTGTAATAACACGATTTAAAAATGCTTGCTGGTTGTTCGTCAAGGAATGACTTGACAGTTGAATTTGGTTAACTGACATATTAGTTTACATTTTTGGAAGAAATTGTCAATCGCTCCGTTTTTATCTCCCCCCCCCCATTAAGGTTTTTACCGTCTGTTGGACAAAATTAAATTTTCGGACCTCAGTAATCCCATAGCCTTCTCAAAAATATTTTTAATATTTTCTGTATACACTGTCTTTCCAACGGAGTCCGCTCCTGGAATAAAATATTCGAATCCGATCTCTAGATTACAAACTTTATACCTCCATTTCATCCCCTTAGGGGTTGATGTCTAAAATGTTATGAAACATGTGTCTATTTTTTAGAGTACTTTTACGTAGTTTCAAGGTAATAGAGCCGTATAACACTACCCCATTACAAACTTTGAACCCCCATTTCATCCCCTTAGGGGTTGATTTATTTAAAACTGTAAAACACGTGTTTAAACATTTATTTTTTAGAGTACTTCTATGAAGTTTCGAGTTAATAGGACCATCTAATATTGTTTCTCCATATAAATTTGAATCCTTGTTTCACCCCCTTAGGGGTTGAATTTTGAAAAACCCTTCCTTAGTGCACGCCTACTATATACAAGAAACCTCTGTGTGTATAAGATTAAATTATCAATAGACCAGGAATCTGATAGATACAATTTTTACAGTTTCAATTCGGAATAGGTTTTAATTTTAACAATATGACACGAGTTATTTGAAGTAATTTATTCATAAACTTATTTGAACATTCGTAGAAATAAAATTATATTTTGGTTAGGTGTGTTGTGCAACTTCCAAAGTTGATAAAGTAATAAAATTATTATTTGAGTGAAATAATTTGTGATATTTGTTTACGGATCTAGTTTCTAAGATTATGAATGTATGGAATATATTTCCTGCAGACTATTTCCCTTCGTTCCCTAATCTTCAATAATTTAAGTCTTGCACCATGCAAAATATTGCATCTTTCTCTGTTAATAGCACGGACCTTCAGCAAGAGAAGACGACACTATTCATTCGTAATAAGCCGCTTGTTTTGTGCAAGTACATTGTGCCTGTGTAGGACAAAGAAAGTCCGCTATAATTCCGCGCGCCATCATAATGGCTTTCCGAACAGTCTGTATTCCACCGAACAAACCTGTGAAAAGGCGGTATCGGATGAAAAGAATCACTTTTTCTACACATCTAGCATGTGGCCTTTCTCAAAGTTTATGGATAACGTTCTTTCAAGAAAAACCACAAATCACTTAAAAATTCACTACACACATACTGGGGTATCCAAATAAAAGTGAACAGGCCTTATAACTTTTTTATTTTTAAAGATGAGAAAGAATGTTAAATATGAACTTTTGGGGATTTTTATGGATCATTCACTATATATGAAATCTTATCTGCAAAAAAAAACAATTCAGCATCAAATAAAAAAAAATATTGTATAAAACATAGATTTTCTCGCTTATTTTAAAATGGAGGGTATAATTTTTATCATATTTTTGGATTCTAGAAGTTCTGGACATATTTTGTATAACATACCCTATGCAGTTTTTCAACCGTTTTTGAAATATTACAAATTAAAAATTATTTCGCATAAATATACTTTAAACATAACTATCCAGCTTGCGAACGAAATACCTGCTACCTTTTTAAATTTTCTTCGTAGGTAAGTCACAGTTAATGTCATGGTTGACAATAATAGTTTAGTCACCGTGAATTTATAATTTTATTTTTTATGCAAAATGTGTTATTCTGTTAATGAGTGATACAAAATGTTAAAATTATATTTAAAAAATAACAATAATGTTAGAGCTGCTGAAAGACAATATAAAGAAAGTATTGGAGAGGGACAAAGAACTCCATCATTAAACACCATAATAAAAACAAATAGAATACTAGGAGAAAGAGGAATTGTGGGCAATGAAAAAAGAAGAAGAGAAAGAAATGAAGAAAGGGACCGATTGTGTGCAGTATCTCAGATATGGAAGAAGAGATAAAATGGTGACTTATGGAACAGTTCAAAGAACGTTAAAGTATTTTAAGTATAGACCATATAAAATTATGCCAGGTCAAAAGCTTAGTGCCGATCAAAAAGAAAGGAGATATACTTTTGTCACAAATATTAACGAAGGAATGCGGCAAGATCCTAATTTATTTCATACTATCATTTGGACAGACGAAGCAACTTTCTCAACTGCGGGAATGTTTAATAGACCAACTGTTCATGTTTGGTCGGATGAAAATCCCTTACCGTCGAAGATATTGCTTGTCAGGGGCGTAATTCAATTAATATTTGGTGAGAGATATTACAAAATAAAATTCTAGGACCATTGTTTTTTCGGGGAGCATTAACTGGCCAGCGCTATCTTAATTTTTAGAAAATGAAATCGAAGATATTCTCGACGAATTGCCACTTGAAGAACGTCGACGTATTATATTGCCTCCCCATAATATAATTGAGGTTCGCAATTTTTTAAACCATCAGTATAGCGAATGGATGGGTAGATATTGAACGTTACATCGGCCTGCAAATAGCCCAGACCTCACACCTTTAGTACAATCTTTGGGGTCATTTGAAAAAAGTCATATACAGCAATCAAAAGAAATTTAAGGAAGGTGAGAAATGAAGTAAGAAATCTGAACGAAAATGATGCTGACAGTATTATAAACACACTTCAGTGGCAGAGAAAAATGTATGAAAAGTGCGAAAAATTAAATGGTGGATATGTTGAAAATTTCTTTTGATGTATTCGCCAATGTTAAAGTTTATCTGTTTATGTAATAATTAATTTGTTATTGTTTATAATCACTGGTTATTGCTTTCAAATAGTGGTAACTAATAAAAATCAATCGTTTGTTTGATTGGGTAGAGAAGAGGATCAGTTGTTTAATAAAATAACTCATTTTCCATAAAAATAAAATTATAAATTCACGGTTACTAAAGTATTATTTTCAACCTTAACATTAACTTTGACTTACCTACGAAGAAAATTTAAAAAAGTAGCAGGTATTTCGTTCGCAACCTGAATAGTTACGTTTAAAGTATATTTATGCGAAACAAATTTTACTTTGAAATATTTCAAAAACGATTGAAAAACCGCATAGGGAATGTTATACAAAATATGTCTAGACCTTGTCCTAGAATCCAAAAATATGATAAAAATCATATCATCCAATTTAAAATAAGCGAGAACATCGGTGTTTTATACTATATTTTGTAATTCGATGCTCGATTGTTTTTCTGATAAGGTGATGAATGATCCATAAAAATTTTTAAAACGTCCATATTTGACATTTTTTCCCATCTTTAAAAATAAAAAAGATATAAGGCGTGTTCACTTTTATTTGAATATTCCGGTACATACATATATTTTGACCTGGCTGAAAAGTTACACACAAAACATTACGCCTTGACAAGTCTTTAAATTTATCAATGAATAAAGGAAAGGCATTCTCATGAAAAAGCGACGTTGCTACTCTCACTCTAATTTTTCACAATGCAATGAAAATAAATTTAGCACAAAAATTTATTATGATGAAATATAAGGGATATTGGTATATCTCATTAATCCGTATTAATATGCTTCCTGTGGAATTTACGATTGCACATATTGACTGAACTGAATTGCGTTATTTTAGTATAGTTGATCAGTCCGAAAATATGCCACACAACTGAAAGCATGGCCCCAGATTCTCAAGAATTAGGTGGGGGAGTTGGCCGGATTAAATGTAACTTGGCAATCCCTGATCGCTACGCTAATAGGTAACTTTTAAGAAAATTGCAGCAATCGTAAGAATGGTTAAGAAATTACTAAATTTCTTACTCATTCACATGCTATAAGAAATATTATTTTCAAGGTAGAATATCATTTTAATTGAAATTTGGTTGCGTAATTTCTATTACATGTAATGGCATAGGCTGGCGGTGCTCGGTTTAAAGTGGCTTAGAGGCATAAACGATGCAATAGTATTTAGATTTTATTTAAAGCCTACTTGGATTGTACCAAACTTCAGAATACCAGATGTACTTGTTATGGCGAACAAGTTTTCTAAATAAACATGACTTTTTTCAGTTGAAATGGAACTAGTTATGACGACGACTCATCTTCAGCACAAACTGAGTTTGGGAGTGATACCGCCAGAAGACGTTCTTCTTCCGCCTCATCGTCCATCTGTAATACGTAAGTTTTTAAGATATACCCAGCGTAAGTCTATGATCTCCGCATTAGTTATGGATTAAAGTTATGCAACAAAGTTACATTCCCCAAATAAATTTTCAACTGATTGTAAATAAAATAAATTGCTCAAATTATTTAGTTCGAGGCACAAAAAAAAGAAAATAGGCAGTAAAAGTCAAGTTTTTTTATACTACTGATAAATTTTTCGAAACTATAATCCTAATTTTTTTAACAATTTGCTTAGATACCAAACCACAATCTGTCATGCGAAAACTATCCAAAACTTTCTTTGCTTAGGTTTCTTGACCAGGCGCGGCCCGTGAGTTTTTTTACAGGTGGGTCAAAATTTTGTGGGCAACTAGTGATATCAACGCAACAAGCAAAATACACTTTTTTAATTAAGAAAGGTTTTTTAATAATGTGCCAAGAAATTATTTACCTACAAATAAACACTTCAAAAATCATAAAATAGGTACTGCAGAATACTGAACATTACTACTCTTGATGTTTATGACGTAGTATCACTTTTCTGTTTATGGCTTTTTTCTATGTGTTTTAATACTCTAAATTAGTAAATTTTTGCGGTTTCCGTTGTGAAAAGTTTAGCTTCTCCTCAATAGGTGTCGCGCCTTGTACTAAAAGCCCAGAATATAAACAGAAAAAAATTCTGAGCAAAAAGTATCATTATTCGTAAAATAAAATTAGGAACGCTGCCGAAACTCCGTTTTCTTTAATAAATACAATGCTGGCGACTAGACATAGTAATACGATATTTGTCTACGCACGTGTAGGCTGTAAGCTGTAGTAAATATGAGATTGCCAACAATTATAAAAATATTTTATCGAGGAAGAACTTGTTGCCAATACACCTTTTAGAGCCGATCTAATTTTTTAAATAACAAAAAATTAAAAAAAAAGTTCTTGCCCTAACACAGATTCGAACCCGCGAGCGTCGGATTATCTCGCTGCGATTGTACCCCTTGGACTACGCTGGTTATATAAGAAAATCGGTCCGATACCGTTAGATTTGATGCCTAGCGCTGGCCTGACAGAAATCGTATTTATAATTTTTTATCTTTAACCAATATTTTATAATTTAATTAATATTATGATGCAAATACAATGCGCATATTAGGTACCTAATTAGTTTTTCTTTTTCCGAACCAAATGTTTTGAAATAATATATTTTAGGGGGCGGTTTGAGAGTATTTCCATAGTGAGAGTGGCCAGATATTGGTGGGCCGTCGACCAATTGTGTCTCTTTTTAACGTCCTAAAGCGCGTATGTCTGTTTCTCTCTTGCTTTTAATGAATTTATATCGTCCATATAAACCTATAAGATCAATTTACAATATGACCCAGCCCGGAACAAGCTTGGATATCCTTTGACGATGGCTTGACGTGATTCTTTCTTGGGGAGTTTTCGCATGGAACTTTGAAACAAAAGATCCTTTTTTGGTTTTAAAAAATTAAAAAATAAATTATTAAGTAGATTACTGAAAATTTTAGGTGGGTCATTGACCAAATGGCCTTATGGACGGGCCGCGCCTGCTCTTGACTGACCCAAACAGATCCGTTTTCACAAGTTTTTATTCTATTTCTAAAACCATAAAATAATTACTTTTATGTCGAACACTTTTTGTAGGTCTTTAATACTAAGCATTTTTCATACTTTCATTGTTGTAAGCAATAATGCCGCCATCCCAGGAAAGTGCCATCAACAACGTATTTCTTCTTTCTTGACAAACATACATGGATCTGCGTCACTCTTTTTGAATTGTTTTATTGTCGACAAATCTGATATTCCAGCCGGCTTTAAACAGTAGAAACTTCTTTAAAGACGATACACTCTACCAGTGCTATCTGGTTGTTTCACCTCTTCATTTATGTTCCACCTAATTGGAATTAAGAATGACAAAAGCCCATTTTCATTTTACAATTAGGAGGTACATTATGTCTCTCTCACTATCTCTATCATTTTCTGTTTTTTTATTTTTTTCTCTTGTCTTCTTTCTCTCTCATAGTTTGAAATTTTGACAAGGTACAGAAAGTTAGGTTATGAGAAACGTAAACATGCCATATTTCAATCTTGTTCCATAAGCAATTTTTGTAGGGTAAAAAATACACATAGAAAGTTTATATTGTTAGCAGGTTCAGTTTTTTTGTTCTATAAGTATACGACTGGCTAACAACTGCCGACATATTAAGGTTCATATTTATTTAGATCTTCACGTTACTTGGACAGGGCGTTATGGGGATGATGAACTATTAGGAACGCCGACCCGATGTAAAGTTGAAAAAAAGGGAGAAGGTTCTTCTAGTTATTGAGAAATGAGTAAACGTTGTCCCCTAGACACATGTTTGTTTTTAGTTTAAAGCTGAAGTCACAGTGCCAGTACAAATTGTATCTATCCTTCTAGACAGGGGCGTGCGGTGAAATTTGGGAGAAGGGAAGCAGTTTTTAAAAACTTATCTATTTATAGTGTAATTGGATTCTTCTATCATTTTGTGTGAAAACTTTTTCTTTGATAACGGCCCACAAGTGGGTTTTAGACATAATATACCGTTTCACTACCTTATGCAAATTATTTAAATCCCCAAAACCACTTTTATTCCAAACATCGTTTTCTTCATTCACAAAAAGTAAACAAAGCCAAAAAAAAGTTTATTTTTGATCTCACAACCTGTTAGGGACTCATTCTGCTCAAAGATTTATTAGCATTGAAATGTCGCGTGCAAGTGTTAATTTTGGTAGTCATGTTTTTCATTGCAGGCATTGCATTTAATTTTTCAATAAAACTCTGCGAAGAAAACTGTTTGTCCAACAAATATCACACCACGCAGCTACACAACTGTACAGTTTGAACACTTTCAACCGCCGAAACATGATTTTCCTGGAAATCAGCTGATCGAGACGGAATCGCCATCCTCAACACCTAAAAAATGTATTTAATCAATCGGAGTAACTGCTTATTCGGTAGCAAACCGACCGCAACTTGAACTCTCCACTTTTGCATTTGACCCCGAAATTTGTTTATCTACGGCAATAAGCAACAGCAATTTAAGATTCAAATACACGCATATGGAAGGCGGCGAGATCACGGTGCAGTGCGCGATAGCGCGATCATCTCTGATGAGGGGAGAAAGACGGGAGACGTATGAAGAAGACACTGGCTCACTGGCTGCACTGTTGTTAGTACGACAAAGACGGAGTAATGTGTTATTCTCTTTTCTCAACTTTTCTGCCGCATATTTAACTTGGTGGGTGACGCTCAAGGCCCACTATTTTTTGGAGGCTTGCTTGACCGATATTTATTTAGGATGAGATGAATTTATTATGAAATCAAAAATTAAAGAAATTATGACGATTTTATTTTACTTTTATTCCTCTATATTTTAGGGGAAGCAATGCTTCCCTTGCTTCCATGGACCGCACGCCCCTGCTTCTGGAGCTAAGTCTTTCAACATTTACAATTAAAAATTGCGAAACTCTATACTTGTTATATTCAATTAAACAATCTTTAACGCCTCTCACAAACGTCAGTTTTTGCTATTTTGCTATTTTGCATTATACAGTATGTTCGAGGATGTGGTTTAGAAGAGGACAAGTGGACCAAATTTTGCAAGATACGTAAAAATGTCACTTCTAATATAAGTTTTTGCTCGTAAAATAAATAATATTTACGTTATTAAAAAATGGAATTATTTATACAGGGAGCATAAAAATACGAAAACGTTATTTCGCTTAAGAGTAAACATACCTCGTTTATTATTTTCTACCAAAAGAACAAATATGAAATATGTTTTAAATAAAACCCTAAGCAAGGAAGGAAAAGAACAAGATTTCATTAGAAAACTTAAATATTAAAAGTAACGAGTTTTATCACATTATTTTTTTAAAGTCCCAACTATTCTCTCTCACACCTTTAATCAGAGTACTAGTTTCTAAATATTAAACAATATGACACCTATAAACATGTTTGTCAATGACTTTATTAAATGAAGCAATTATTTAATTCAAAATTCTTCTTATTCAAGTATCTACAATTTTTAAATTATACGAACTTAATCTCAAAAGAATATAATGTAAACTAAGCAATACCTAAAAGATATTAAAATTCAAAAACTCCACCCCCATATCGAACACATTTTTCGTATTGCTTCCTTAGTTACCTGAGGGAATTACTAATTTCTTCCTGGGATATTGAACAAACAGCCTGGGTAATTCTACCTTTTAGCACGTCAGTTTGGTAATAATAAACAATTTGTTTTAAACGTTTTAAAAGTCGGGGCTCCTTGGAGGCCACAACATTGGGCCATTTCTATCAATTCACCTTGGACCAAATCTGCGATGAAGCCATTCTATTACCTCTCAAGCGCCATGTGCTGGACAACCATCTCGTTGAAAATACAATTTGTGGCAAAAATTAAACAGCAAATTTTCGAATTTATCGCTAAAAAATGTATCCAGCAAGTAATATATTCTATTGCAGGTGTTATTAGGAAAATATTGGCCTATAATGCCATGAGCAGATATAGCGCACCATTCGGTATTTTCTCGAGACCAGTACCTGACATGCTGGGATGCTACCGTTTTATTAGTAGAAAATGTACATTCAACAGAAAACATAATAAAGTAATGAATATTTTCACTTAAAATTTGGTCTCCAACCCATAAACAAAAATCTAGTCTTTTCGCTTTATCTCCCTCTTCCAATGTTTTGTTAAAGTGGGATTTGAACGAAAATAATTTATTTTCTTTAAAGATCATCTGAATATGAGTTTTTTTCACAACTTCTAGAAGATGTGTAGCACGATTTCTAAGGGACATCACAGGAGTTTCTCTAACAGACTGAAGAACTAAAACTGTGGCAGCATCGTTTTGATCATATTTTTTCTTCTTCTTGGGATTCAAAAACGAACCAGTTCTTTGGAACTTCTTTATTGTGTTGTAGATTGTCATTTTAGATATTGGGATTCCTACAAGTTTCTCGCTAAATTGTTCCATGATGCTATGATACTTGGCTATCCCCATCACATTGGACTGTAGAAATCCTTTGTTCAGTAGATAGCATTTTAATGAGAAGTTTAAATTAAATAATTGCTTCATTTAATAAAGACATTGACAAACATGTCCATAGGTGTCATTATTGTTTAATATGTAAAAACTAGTACTCTGGGTAAAGATGTGAGAGAGAATGGTTGGGACTTAAAAAAATGATGTGATAAAATTCGTTATATTTAATATTTTAATTTTTTAATGAAATCCTGTACTTCGGTTGGGATTAATTTAAAACATTTTTCATATTATTTGTTTTTTTTTTGTTAGAAAATAATAAACAAGGTAGGTATATCTACTTTTACGTAAAATAACTTTTTCGTATTTGTATGCTCCCTATATAAAAAGTTAAATTTGTCATAACGTGAATCTTATTTATTTTACAAGCAAAAACTTTAATTAGGAGTTACATTTTTACGTATCTTGCAGAATCTGGTCCATTTGTCCTCTTCTAAAGTCCATCCGCGGACATACTGTATAATTTATCGGAGAATAGGGAATCTTTTTTTAAATCACATTAGTATTATAATTTTATTGTTTAATTTAGTAAAAATCTTTCATAATTTTTGCTAACTCCTCTTTATTTATTTGAAAACTTTATTTCCAAGCCTATTATTGTGAAATATTCGTTAGAGGGGCAGCAAGTATTTAGTTGTGTTTCTTAGAGGGGTAGAATGTAACAATTGTAAGTAGTGTTGTAACACCCAAGACTGATCCTATCTTCCTTTACCTTATCTAGTTGGCCTGTTAACTGTAACCTAGGAATACAGGTGGCGGTGACAAGAAAAACCTTTTGAGCAGGGCCGGAACACCCCTGTATCGACTGCTTGTAAACCACCACTTCACCTAACACCTTTCCTAGCCTATCTTTTGACCACCTAACAATATACTTACTTGTTCACTTTTATTTTTTCGCAATTTTTATGAAGAAAATTAGGCGCGCTCCAAAACTTTTTACTAAACCACGTACTATTGATTCCAGAACTTTCCCGTGGACAGAAATTCTGACCGCGATCGGACAGAGTGACAGCTTACATCACCGAGTATGAATTAACTATACTGCCTCCTAGCAGGAGCTTATATAGGGAAAATTCCCCTCAATCTTTCCCCTTTTACAACTTTTTCGCGGAACCAAAATGACAATATGCTATTTTCAACCCTATAAATCGTGTTTCCACCTGCGCTTTCCAGGAAATTCTACGTGGGCGACCCTGTTTGAGCCTGGAAAATGAAGGAAAAGAGCGGTATTTATCGGTCATTTACGAAGTTTTTATTGCTTTCTGCTTTTTCTAGAGACATTTATTGGCGTGCGCCTACGTAAAGAAGCTGTAAATTCAGGTTTTACGATTTTGCTATATTTGGTGCGTATGTCATCACAAGGCGGTACCTTGTTAAACCAATCAGACACGACGGCTCATAATTTTACTGTTATAGTAGGGTAATTAGGGAGGTGTCTTTTCGGACGGGGGTGAATCTTCCCCATCCCGCATCAATGCAAGAGATCAGTTAGCTCCTGCTTCTTAAAATTATCGGCCGCTTTAAGAGCAATAATTGTAAAGTAAAATATTTTCTTCATACACAAGTGAAATTTTTCTGTGCAATAAAGGATAACTTTCTCTATTTATGTGAATTAACTTGTATAATTATTTATAGATTCTTTAAATCATTTTTTTTATTCAATTTTTTGGCCGCTTAGGTGTTTGAATATTTTTCAAATGGATTATTTAAAATAGCTTGTAACCCTTCCCTATTATTTCAAGTTCTTCAATAAATTTTAACTCAACTATTTATTATTTATTATTTTTCTCTAATATTTTCCTGTCTCAATAAATATTTGAAACATTTTTTGAACGCGAACGTAATTTTTTTTAATCGTATCCCTTTCGTGTTGCAGATCCATTTTTGAGAATTCCTTTTCGCTCCTCTAAATATAATTTCTTTTTAAAATTATTTATCAAAATACTTTCCTTCATTTGTTTACACAGCTTTATACCCTTAAATAAATACTTATAGGCCGCATTGTCACAGTATAAAAAAAGGGTGACAGTGTTTTTACAAATAAATACTGTTTGTTTTCGGTAAAGTAAGAACATGAGATCTTTTGCTTTAAAAGCATAATATTCACCAAAGTCAAAAGATTTTTTCGGGTACCTAAGTATTTTGCAAGATTAGAAATGTATTTTTTATGGCATGATTTTGATAAACACAACCAGAAATATCTCCATATATATATATATATATATATATATATATATATATATATATATATATATATATATATATATATATATATATATATATATATATATATATATATATACAGTAAAAAATGGGAAATTTCTTCGGTCTATAGGTAATATAATAAATGTAAATGCAAAGATTAACTTCTTCGCTAGTGCAGAATAAGAAGACGGTAAAATGAAAAATAAAATTAGGACTATTTTTTGATTCTGGTCAGGGTGCCCTCCTGCAATCGTGATTTCTGGGCCCTCACCCTCCATCAGGCAGACTCACAGGGTGTCTGAAGAACAGACAACATTTTTACCATAATCAAACTTAATAATTAAATGTAAAGGAATAAAAACATTTATTTCTATGGCATGTGCAGGCTGCCCTTTTGAATCTCTCCCCGTCATCGATATTCCTTATTTCGGGTTGGAAAGCCTTGACGCCCCGGTAGTAGGGCCCTCTTTTAAAAAAGGTTAATTGATTTGATGGGATACGAAGGTCATTCGCACCTCTTGTTGTCATGGACATATTCTGATTATATCCATCACTATTTGTGAGAAATTCGAGGTATTCTTTTTAACAAATCTAACAAGTGCTACAAAATAGAGTGAGGAGTAAGGGTGCTGTCAATATACTCATTTCTTTTAAAAATGGTTTGCAAGATGTTCGTGGATGCAGGAAGAGCATGCCTCTCAACAGTCGCTTTTGTGTTTTAAATATTTCGATACAGTACGGAGAGGCACCCCAAAAAGCAATTGCAATACTCAGCATTGGGTGAACACAAGCAAAGTAGAACAACTGGATGTTATGTGGTGTCCTACTGTATCGCAGTCAGCGGATTAGAGCACAAGCACTATTTAGTTTGGATTATAGATTTAAAATGAGACATTCTCAGTTTAAATTGGAATCAATGGAGACCCCTAGGAATTTTATGGAATTTATGTTCCGAATCGATTTGTGAGTAAAGTTAACATATAAAAATTCGATATTTGTTTTTACCCACCGTACCCGATCAACCCGCTGGCAGTCCAGGAAGGCCACAGGCAGACAACACGACTGATTGTCAGCCAATAAGCAGTGGATTCAAACAACCGTTACATAAGTGTTGCTCATCTGATCATCCGCAGCTTAAACAGTAAAGTGCTTGAACTGAATGTTTAAAAATAAAAACCGTTTAAGGATATCAATAAGGCTTGAAAAATAAATTTTAATTTTTACAAAAAAAGTGTCAGCAAACACTTAATCTGAGACCATTCAACTTGCCTTACAATGGCCCTGGTAGGTACTTACACTTGGATCTCGTTCTAGGATGGACAAGATGTTCTGCTCATCTTGGACAGTAACTTGTCTTTAAGGTCTTCTGTTTTCAACATGGAGAACGTATTGGCAGACAAGTCCCCCAGTAAGCCAGCCAGGCAGGTCGTGTACATACAGAAGGAAGAGCAAAGGCCCCAAGATAGAGCCCTGTGCCCTGTGGAACTCCTCGTTTAATTGGTTCACGTCCAGAGAAATGTGTTTGTCCATGATGCGCAATACACACTGCCTGACTTCTGCTTTCCAGGTATGAAGCGCTCAGCTTAGAGCACACGCCCCTTATGCCATACCTATACAACTTTTAAGTACAATCCCATGGTCGATAGCGTCGAAAGCGAAAGGTCAAAATAAAGTCCAGCCAGTCTTTCGCCTTTGTCAAGTTTCTTAAAAATACTAGCGACCGCATGAAAAATGGCTATTTCTGTTGATTTTCACGGTATAAAATCATACTGACTATTTTTGAGTATTTTGCAGTCAATAACGAATCTTAATTAATTAAATAATCTACCTATAGTATACAGGGTAAAAAAGGTATGAGTGCAATAATTTTAAGGGGTGAAAGTATGGTCAAAGTAAAAGAAAAAATTCTTTTATAGAAGGGGTCGAAAACCAACCGTTTACCTAAAAATTGTATTTAAAATTTTAATCTTCGTTCAAGGTTTTTAGTTAAAGTACCACATAAATAATGAAATGAAATTTTTTTGGGCTAGAGGTACAATTGTTCTCAGCAAAATACCAAAAAAAAAAATGAAATGCTCCACTGAATTATCGGAAAAAGAACATCACTTTGAAGTAAATTGTTTCACCTGAAACATCTGTCAACGTCGCACCCTTGAAAAATCAGCCGGTGGAAGCCTCTGACCCGCGCTGACCTACAATCTACATGTCGTATTAAAAAATTACGTCGTCACCGTCACTTGTCAGTCATTCCCGTTGGTCGGCAGAGTATACTGCGCCGACTCGCGATGGTGGTGTAGGTATGCGTGTACTTAAGAAAAGTCTGCGTGATCGTACGGGTGTGATGCACTTTAAATTTAAAAAATGTTTACTGTGCGGCACTATCACGACATGGTATTCATTTATGGGGAAATTCTATTGTGGCAGCGTTTGTACAGCGAACGATTTCCAAATAGACGACAGCCGAACCCAAGAACGCTTCTCAATGTCTTTTAATCGGTCTCTTAGGTACCGGCAGTGTTGTTCTCCATGTTGAAAACAGAAGACCTTAAAGACAAGTTACTGTCCAAGATGAGCAGAACATCTTGTCCATCCTAGAACGAGATCCAAGACTTGGATTACAATTACAACAACTTGCCTTACAATGGCCCTGGTAGGTACTTACACTTAGTATAAGTACCTACCAGGGCCATTGTAAGGCAAGTTGAATGGTCTCAGATTAAGTGTTTGCTGACACTTTTTTTGTAAAAATTAAAATTTATTTTTCAAGCCTTATTGATATCCTTAAACGGTTTTTATTTTTAAACATTCAGTTAAAGCACTTTACTGTTTAAGCTGCGGATGTTCAGATGAGCAACACTTATGTAACAGTTGTTTGAATCCACTGCTTCAGCGATCTCATTAAGGTGTGTTTGATATAAAAAATTTCTGCCTGACCTAAACTCAAACCTTTCAAACGCTACTGCACGTGGCCAAAAACATGGATCATAATTTGTGTCCTTAAGATTAGGGCTTACCCCTATTATGAACAATTTCTTGCTGCTTCTTTGCGTTTTGGGCACGCACTGTTTGACCTTAACTTGGTCAGGATCCATGCTCGCATTTTTTGTGATGTGAGCTGATATAATGTATTCAGTGATGTTTTGACCAATTTTTGACAAAACAGCCAGATCTTTTCCTTGCCAGGTACTGTCGGCATCCTTACTTTCTTGTTCTCCAAATTTGATGGACTTATGATGATTTTTCTTGATATTCTTTTTTTACGTCTACGTGAAATCTGCTTAAAGCCGTCAGTCACGTAAGTCCCTTTTGGTTCTTCTTCTTTATTTTTTTCAGGCGCTGACTGTGGTTGCGGCTGTGGTTTGTTGTAGGGGCGATTCAGCCGATTCCGGCCTTAGAGCAGTGTTACTCGGCCCATTACTTTCTGGTTTTCCCGACGAACACGACCTACATACGACTGCCTCTGCGATGTTTTCATGTTCTCGGGTGCTTTCGTCTTACTGGCGTCAATGACAATACTTTTTTGTGCTTGAATTCCTTCAAGTTTTTGCTGTTGCTGCAGGATTTTAATTTTTTCTTCCAATAGATTTTTTTTACATTGTAGGTCCTTGTTTTCACGTAATTCAATAATAGTTTTATCCTTACTTGCACGTAATTCCTTTAGGAATTCTGTACTTGGAGGTTCTTGCTCCACCTGAATTTGTTTAGACTCTTTGCAGATACAATTACATTGGATATCTTTACTGCCACTCATCACTTTCAGTCCCGTAACTCTAAGGGCGCACGAATGATGGAACCATCTCTTACACACATGACACCTAACGCCATTATTTACACTGCTTTTACAGTTTGAACAACTGTTTTTATCAGGAGCCTGTGGAACCATCTTGGTTGACATTATCAAATCATACTGGTTTTAGAGAAAACCTAATAGTGAATCTGCTTGTTACTGCTTAGAAGCGTTATAGTCGTACCTACTTACGTATAAAATTTTTAAAGGAGTGGTACGTTATTCACCTAAGTTGAATATAGAAGATGTAATGTAGGTAATAGAATTAAATAAAACCTGCAAATATTCTTTTTAATACCAAACTTGAAATTGTCGAAAATCTAAATAATCTAGAACGAGCAAAAATAGATAAATATAGGAACATACACAATATGTCAAAATATTTTAATATGAAATAATAAAGCAGTAGAAAAATTATTCTAAGCATCTTATGATGTTGAAATAATCTTTCAAGTTCATAATAAACCTTAAACGCGTTTATTAATATTTAAAAGTGTTTACAGCATAATAGTATGTATTGTTGCAGGTTATCAGGATTCCTTCAACATTAGAACGACCGATATGCCAGCGATTAAACCAGATACTAGCTCAAATACATATAACGTTAATCCTTCCCCCAAAGCAAACCCAAGCAAGCCCTCGAGCGTCATTGGTGGACAGAGTAAGTATAAACTAATAATAATTAAAGCTGTGTACAATGTGAGTAAGTCCAATGGCGTTACCGTGTTATTTACTGGTTTGTAGTTATATGAATTTATCTAATCAGCAGCGTAATAAGAAAAATTATTGGTTAAAATGTTATATCAATGAGCAGTAAAATTTCGACATGGCTTTGTTTTTCAAGGAAAGCTGTGCTTCTAATATGCCCAGTAAAAGTTAAAGATAAATTATGGGGATGAAATTATTAATATATTTAAATTAGATTAAAAATGATTTTTAATTTAAATATTACTTAAGGTGGCATTTTCCAATCGCGTCCATGGTGGCCAACTTAATTTCATTTTGACATGGTTTTTCGACTTTAAAATTTTTAACAATATCATAATTAGTATCTTAAGTATAGACTCATATCCTGCAAGCAATTTTCACTTAATTATTTAAAATTTCAACGTGTATAATGATTTCATTCAGAATATTAATATTTAAGAGATCTATGGTGTCATTTTTTTTGTCACTAGGACCTCAATATTCTTTTTAAATATAGTTTTCCGAAAATAAATAAAATAATATATCTACTCATATAAACAAATAGGCCAAGGTTTAAGTCAGTGGGGCAACCGGGGCTGCCTTGCTACAGTACTCCCCCCCTCTGAGCCCACTGATTTGATATACTAACTACCTATAATTCGTATCTCTATTCACTTAACCGTCACTAATTTAAAGTGACCTGAGTTCGACTCTACTTCTCTAAGCTTCCGGATAAAGGTAAACTAGGTTAGATTAGAGTGACAGATTTGCAGCCAACTTGCCGACTAATCTCACATAGAACCGGATCGTCTGTTGTGATGTCACATTATTTGTCCTGGTACCGACCTGCATCAAAAAAACTTTCTGATGACTTATGCAACCATAAGGTGTTGCGGGGGGATAGTGTAAGTCTTACCAGAATAAGCCACTGCTAGTTTAGGTAAATTAAATAATAGAAATAATTCAGAACGGAAGGTGATAAAGAAGTTCTTCCTCGGCTGAGGTGGTACCATCCCGGCCATTCACTTAAAGGGCTGGTGAAATCTCTACGGATGTTTCCAGCCCTGGATGGGTGAGTCGGCCTTTCTCAGTACTGTACGGTACATGATAATTAGGCTTCGACCTTCGTGAGCTGTCAACAAGATTCACCAGTTGTAGTAAGTGACTGGAATTTATCCCCTCTCCCCGCAAGCTGATTGTACGATTGGTTTAAGCCCAATATCACTAACGTTGCACGGTGTCGGTTAAAAATTTATAAAGGGACAGAGGAAGTTCAGAAAACACAAAAAAAATAAATAAAAAAAATAAAAGTAAGTAGGTACATTTTCGGGTTAAAATAATTAAAGATAAAAAATAATGTGAAAAAAAATTCAAATAAATCTGAATTCTTAAGACGGCAATTTATCAGTAACTAGGTCAGAATTCCACACATTGCGGTTTTTTACCAGCTTTTATTTCACTTTTTTTCAGCTTTTATTCACCTGTTAGTTTGTTAGTATGTTTATGTCAAATATTGCAATCAAAATTTCGACTAGTTCTAATTAAGCTAGAGCAGCTAAAATTTACGCACGCGTATAAGTCCGGTAACAATGCATTATATGATTATAGTATATCTAATATTGTTCTAAATCCAATATGGACGACGCCCCAAGGTGGCGGATTACCTTTTTCTTCACAATCCCCTTGATACGAGTATCACATGAAAGGGTTTGACGAGTAAAACACAATAAGCTATGTGACTGCATTCTAAACCCAACACCCTTGTCATGGGTATCAAATTAAAGGGTTTGACGAGTAAAATATGATAAGCTACGTGACGTCATTCTAAACCCGATATGGCGGACGCCACAAGATAGCACATTACCAAATCAAAATCAAAATCTCCCTGATATGGGTATCAAATTAAAGGGTTTGACGAGTAGAAGTCAATAACCTATGTGACGTCATTATAAACCCAATATAGCCGATGCCACAAGATGGCAGATTACCATTTTCTTCATAATCCACTTGATATGGATATTAGATGAAAGGGTTTGTCGAGTAGATGCAATAAGCTATGTGACGTCATTCTAAACCTAATATGGCGGACGCCACGATAGCGTATTACCTTTATCTTCACAATCCCCTTGATATGGGTATCAAATGAATGGCTTTGACGAATAGTATACGATAACAGGTAAAAGGCCTTGTATTAATGATACATTATCAGAAATGCATAGGTTAAGACGTAACTAAAAATTTGAAAATAAAATCGTATGTAAAAAATACTTCTTAAAAACAAGCTTTTATTATTTAGATGTACTAAAATGAAAAAAATAAGTATAGTTTTGTCATTGGGGCAATGCTGAATGCTATTTATAAGTGGACGTAGTTCGCGTGGGTGGATCCTAATAAAAGTTGTATCAAAGTTTTCACTGAAACATATATAATATATTATATTAAATTTATTGTCTTAAAAGCTTTTCGCATGAATAGAAAATAAAAAAATATATAAGTACTTACAATTTCTGCCAAACAAAATTAATGCCTGTGTGAACTTTTCGCGCGCCACAAGCTTTTAAGACAATAAATTTAACATTATATATTATATCTGTTTCATCTACGCGTTTTATCTACTTTTATTAGAATCCACCCACGCGCACTACGTCCACTTATAAATAGCATTCAGCATTGCGCCAATGAAAAAACTGTAGTTATTTTTTTCGTTTTAGTACATCTAAACAATAAAAGCTTGTTTTTAAAAAGTACTTTTTATATAAGATTTTATTTCCAAGTGAGTTTGCACTCGCAACGTCTGCCTAACAGACTGGGCAAGTCTTATTTAGCCATAAATATTTTATAAAAATTTTGGTCTTTGACTGTAGGGCTAAAAATTCTAACTTTTCATATTGAGCAGTAAAGATATATTTCATGATATTACTTATTATATAGTTAAACAGTTTATTTGTTACTGTTTTTCCAGGTGGTGGTGATCTCGATCCAGCCGTCCAAACCACGAACTCCTCTGCTAAAATTGGGTAAGTGTTTTTTTAAATCAGTCTCAATTTAAAATAGGGTTTTATTATTATCGAAAATCAAATAGTAAAATTTCATTTTAGACAGCACTGGAAAACAAAATAGGTACGATTATACAGCAGGCGCGGCCCGTGAAATTTTAAAGTTGTATATCTCTGTTGCTACTTATGGAACCCATGCCAAGTTCAGGTTTCTTCATAGTGAGCCTACTAGGAACGTTTTGGTAAAGAAACAGAATATTTTGTAATTTGCGAAAGAAAGTTGAGTTTTTGAAAAAACCTGGGAAAAAAATTAACACGCTTAGACATTTTATTTATTATTTTTTCTAAACAAATTTTACATCATTTTGTCGACAATTCTTAAATTCTAAGAGAAAAAAATGTGTTAGTAGAAAGTTATAGGCATTTGAATTTTTTTTAAATTATATTTTAGGTTTATAAAAAATTCAGATGACTATAACTTTCTACTAACACATACTTTTTTCTTAAAATTTAAGAATTGTCGACAAAATGATGTAAAATTTGTTTAGATAAAATAATAAATAAAATACCTAAGCGTGTTAATTTTTTCCCAGGTGGGTCAATTCAAAAATTCAACTTTTTTTGCAAATTACAAAATATTTTTTTTTACCAAAACATTTCTAGTAGGCTCACTATTAAGAAACCTGAACCTGGCATGGGTCCCATAAGTAGTAACAGAGATATACAACTTTAAAATTTCACGGACCGCGCCTGGTATACAGTCTGTCTGGAAAATCGTTGTTAGCTTTAGATTATTAAAAATAGTTTAAATTAAACATACTAAAACAAAATGTGAGAACCAACTAATTTAAAATTTAAAAGTATTAGCACTACGGTCATAATATTACTACCCGTTAGTGATTTTCACCTTTTTGTGAAAATTACAACACCTGAGATAATTAAATAACCAGTAGGTACTTACTGAAATTTTGAATATTTTCCATGTTATGAATATTTTAAATCAAGCAGCTTGAAAAGAACATCTAATTCAAATTTTTGTCTGTATATCGTGCATTCCACAGCCTACTAACAATAAGTTACATTGCCTTTGCCGATTCACGTTGTTAGAAAAACAGCCTACATTGCAGTTTTATTTTAAATTATCAAAAGTCTCTAATTTTAGGGTTTATTGAAAATAATGGAGGGTGCACAAATAGCGTATGTACTTATATAGCACGCGACTAAAATATATTTACATTTCCCGTGTTAGTTTTTCTCTTTCTGTATTGACAAAAGTAGTAATATAAATTTAACATATTGACAGATGGCAGGGTTCTTCTTGATTTGCTCAGGCTTGCTCAGGATTCTTCTGTTCTAAATAGAAACTCGAGCAAATCTGAGAAAATCATAACGAACATGACTTGCCATATATTTTACATAGGCTCATTTCTAAAAGGATAAAACTGTTAGCAAAGGTAGTACCGTAAACCGGGGTTACTTTGTCACCTTTTGAACACATTTTTACTTATAACTCCGGTATCCTTCGGAATTTGGGGGGCCAAAAATGATGAGTATACCGACGAAGTCATCCTCTACAACTACAACTATGCAAAAGTTTTTTTATAATAAGCGAATTAGTTAAAAAAAATATATATTGAGGGTGACAAAGTAACCCCGTGGTTGGGGCTACTTTGTCACAAAATTTTAAAAACGTTTAAAACACCTTAAAAGACGTTATACTGACAAAGAAGCCCCCGGTATGGGGCTAAAATGTTTAGGCGTGTGTCATATACCTAGGTAGGTAATTTTTTTTTCATATCCAAATGGTGAAAAACACGAAAAATAAACTACTGGCTTATACAAAAGTTGAAAAATATTTATTTCTAGTAAACAAAACAGTAGATACATATTAATAATTAGAAAACAAACTTATAATTACATTTTGGTATCGGTAGGTAGTAGGCAATTAATGCCTAAATAAATAGGAACTTTGATACCCAAACCTTAATGCTGTAGTAAACATAAAAAAATATTTAACTTAACATAAACTCAACAAAAAAAAAGTGAAAACTCAAATATGACTAATCAATATGGCACTAAACTTTAAGGCACTAGACTTTAGTTATCAGGTACATATTCGTCGTCTTCATCTGTATGATAGGGATCCTCATCCGAACTATCTTCACATCTATCACAAACAAAATAGGGATCCTTACTATCATTATTACAGATGCCACAAATCCATTTTTGGCATTTGCAGCATTTTAT
The DNA here is from genome assembly GCA_963971165.1 of Philopedon plagiatum. Lineage (NCBI taxonomy): Eukaryota > Metazoa > Arthropoda > Insecta > Coleoptera > Curculionidae > Philopedon > Philopedon plagiatum. The sequence goes on along the minus strand of OZ020193.1, from coordinate 90,458,542 downwards.
CCATTCAACTGGATGTTTGTAGTTTTCCCACAAACACTTACAGATGCCACATTTGTTTGAATCATCTATTTTTCGTGTTGATTTTCTTAATGGGAGATCTTTATCTATACCCTTAACGCCCAACTTTGATTTATTTGTTGCGCTTTTCGAATTTCCTTTAAAGGTGGATGGTTCTGCATCATCGAGAATACTCATGGCGCTGCCGTCTACTTCTGAGGAGGTCATGGACCAAACATTTTGCCCTGCTTCTATTTTTTTTCCTCGTTTTCTTTTCTTCTCGGGATTTTGAACTCCCCTATGTTCTTTTAACAACTCAACTAAACTTTCGTCTAATGTTCTCCCAATTTCCTTTTCCTGAACAGCAGCATCGGGAAGTTTTCTTAAAACCTCTTGCGCATTACATGGGTATAAGCCGGTGGTGCGAAATCCTGAAATCAAATTTTGCGACACTGTGTCACTAATGGCCACCCAAAGTCTGTTCAGTAAAATGGGAAAATGTTCTTTTGGAATTGACCCAGAATATCGACTTTCTTTTCGCCAGGTTTCGAGAATCTCACGCCATCTCTTTTTCATTGGCCCGAATACCGCCACATCTAATGGTTGCATTAGATGTGTGGCATTGGGAGGAAATGGGCTCATATATATATCATGTTCTTGTGCTGCTTGTACGACACTTGGAGCAAAATGACTGGCCAAGTTGTCTCCAACGAGGATCACTCTTTTTCCAGGTTCTCTTGTTCTTAAGACATGTGGAAGTAAAATTTCTTTAAACCATATCTCAAATAAGTTGGCGTCAAACCAGCCACTCGGACTATTTTTGTAAACAGTTCCTGGTGGGCCCCCTTTACACCAATTTTCATAAATATTATTGGCTTTATATACCACCATGGGCGGCAACAAGACTCCACTGGCGCTACCGCAGACCATTATGCTAATGGCTGTCCTGGAATGGTTTTGGACACGTTCGACCCTTTTCGAGTTTCGTGGAACAATGACCTTTCTAGCACCGGGGTCATCAGTGACGTTTGTTTCGTCATAGTTATATATGTGATCCCCACTGGACTCTAATAATGCAGGTGTAATATTTGCAAAAAACTTCAAAACATCCTCTTGGTCCACTGAGGATCGGGATCTTTTGATATTTGAGGCTATTCGTACAGATAAATTGTTTCGTTTGATGAACGCACTAACCATATCATCCCCAGGGTGGTTGTCTTTTAATACTGGTATAACAATACCCTTTTTGTCAAGGTATTTTTTAATAACCGCCTTTATATCTGGCTTTGTTAGTGGAAATCCCCAGTCTGCCACTACTCCCAAGGTTCGTGAAATTACCCCTTCTTCTTCCTTACTGAGGATTGTTGGATGTCCAACAGACTTTGTGTGCCTTCCAAGGCATCTATAGACTAGAGTCATGCGTGGTATTCCATAGGTTTGAGCAGCTAGTTTTTTGCTCATGCCACTTCGAACGGCCTCCACTGCTTTTTCCAAATTTTCTTCGCTATAGTTGGCATATGGCCGGCTGCCAGGGGTTTTTTGGTAGGTCCTCATGGTTTAATTAGTTACTTGGATCTGTAATCAAAGAAACATTATTATATTTTAAATTTCCACCGCACATTTTTTCTTTTATAAAAAAAACACTGGCGCACTGTTGGACGTGACAAAGTTACCCCGGGGTGACAAAGTAACCCCGGTTTACGGTACTTATCATGACAATGCACAAGCGTTACGGTTTCCTAGGCGAATCCTGTTGGGGAGGTGTAGATCTCACTTCAGGAAGTCCTTTCGCCATCTAATCAGAGTTTGCTGGGGCAACCGTAGCGCTTGCGCATTGTCACCATAAGTACTATCTTTGTTGAAAATGTCATCCGTTTAGAAACAACCATAATGTTTTTACAGTCGCCTCTTGGTCTTGGTGGAGAGGCGACCGTAAAAATACTTAGCTCATTTTAAAGATAATGAAATTTTTAGCAGGGGTTAGACTTATAGTAACGATGCACAAGCGCTACAGTCGGCGGACAAGACGGCGGGGAGAGGCGGACCCCCCCCCCCCCCCCGCTGTCTTATTAGGGTTTCTCATTGTCATCAGAAGTATTGCTTTTGCTAAAATTAAGTTTTTCCAGAAATAAGCATTCTATTTTCACGGTCACATGTAGCGACTAACATATTTATTCAGTGGCAGAGGGGGCACAATAATTTGGGGGCGCCAAATTACTTTCCTTTATTGGAGAGTATGTAGTCATAGTAGGCAGTGAACCTGCAGGGGGCGCCGGGTCGTCGTTACGACGAGGGCAATGGGAGGGCTTCCTCCCCCCCAGACAGCACGCCACTGTATTTATGAACTTAAATTATAAGAGGTTAAACTTTCGCTACCATTTTTACAGAAAGTTCTTACTATTTAATTAACTTTGTAATATAATTCTAATTAATAATAATTCTCCTGCGCTCTAGTATTCCAAAGCTGTTGAAATATATCACGTGATTTTTCGATAATTCGACAATTCGTCAGTGAACTTAGAGATGAGTTGGATAACAGACAGAAAGAAAATTATGGTAATAATTAAGCCGCTTTGAGTGTATTATGCCAAAATTAAAATAAAGTATAAAGTTTATTACTTTTATAAAAGTCAATTTTGACAATTCGGCATAAGACGCTTAGGACAAATACAATAATTTGCGCCTCACAAAATCTACCACCTGCAAAAATGTACAATTTGCGCCTCAACCAAAAACAGGTCAAAAATGAGATATACAATTCGCGCCTCGAGTAATAAAACACGGATCGATCTGTTCTCTTAAATTTTTTATCAACATTATCCAGATTGTAAGTTATCTTATACATTTTATATTAATATAATATACTATATAGTGAGGTCGTAAAGTAATAAATGCAATAATTAATTAAATAAATCATTTTTCAGAAAATAAATTGTTGCGGTACTTTACCATCTCAAGTAAGTTACATAGCTGAGCAAGCCAAAAGAATATCTTAACCACCTACTTACTTCAGAATCTTTAGTTTTATATTTGGTGGTGACCCCAGTTTCTGAATTTTTCTGCAAAAAGCCTGTCCAAGATGGAAACTACAGCCAGCGCTGATTGATTGTGTGTATATATTGTCACGGGATCTTATTACTAACTGCCGAAATAATTGTCATTTCAAAATCAGTTATTAGGTATGTATATCGGATTCAACGATTTCCGAACTAATTCTAAACACTTTTGATTTAATATTTCAAACATTTCTTTATAAAAAATATGTATATTTCTCTTTACTGGGTAAAAGACAAAACTCAAGAGGCAAATAATATCCATTTTTTTCACCGTGAGTAAATAACTGAGCAAAAAATTTGGTAGGTACAAAAAGAAAAAGATCCATCCATAAAAGCTCTGCACAGAACATAACAACTTTAAATTTGTGTTACAAGAGAATATTATAATTATTTTACTGACCTTATCGTTAGCAATTATTACAAAATTTTCGCTTTTTATGGTTTTTATATCCATTTTATCTATAGTCGTTTATACTTCGCATATAGATTTTGGGAGCGGCGGTAACACTTTTCCTTGGGCGGTATATATACTTCTCCTTGTGTCATCTTATTGCTGATATCTTCAGATTTTCGGTGGAAACTGAATGGCTAGTTAAAATTTATTTTTTTATTAATTTAGTTGTTTTTCACACAAAGCGTCTACAGCTATTTCTTCACAGCATATACGCTGCAAGTTTTCCAATTTCCAAAGCCGAGCGGTAATGGTTTTCATGTTCATGAGTTAGTAAATTTTCCGCACCCATAGTATAACACGCGACTTTACAACTTTTAATAGATAGTACCTATATATTCAACGCTTTTCTCCGCTTGATAAAACTCCTACTTTTCTGAATTTGAAATTATTTACAAGAATAACTTCACCACCTTTCGTACTTTTGTAACTTTTTGGTTCCATTTTTGTGCCGTCCCGTCCTGGATAGTGTCACAAATAATAATGAAATAAAGAATACACTAAACTGATATCGTTTCATACTGTTCCGCACTCATAGTATAACACGCGGCTTTACAACTTTAATAATATATATTAAACGCTTTATTCCGCTTGATAACACGCCTACACTTTTCCGAATTTGAGATTATTTACAAAAATAACTTCACCACCATTCGTACTTTGCAACTTTTTGGTTCCATTTTTGGGCCGTCCTGCACAGTGTCACAAATAATCATGAAATAAAGAGTATACTAAACTGATATTGTTTCATACTTTTGGTGAAAATTCATCCATTTTACTTATTGCTGGATACAGGAAAATCCAAACAACCCAAAACAGGTGTGCAGGACGATTTTAAAGGTCAAGGCCCAAAATGTATATTTAAAATTTTAAACATTTGGCGACCCTTCAGATTCAGATAAATGAGATGAAAATTGTATCGCCCGCGGACAAATTACCTATAGGTCATTAGAAGTGACATTAAAACTGAATCCCCTCAAATCTTGAAACGTTATCAAAAGTCACAATAACTTTACAAACGTACAAAAACTGTTGCGTCCCAACATCAAATCAAGAGCATGACAGTTGGTAGCATTTGCCATTAAACTAACCGCTCACATGACATATTTTTGACGCGTGACCTACTAAATTTCAAAACCAAAGAGCGCAGAAAAACCAATCCAGTAAACAAGTTTGGCGAAGCAACTTCGCATGAACTTCGTACAATTGAACAATTGAGACTACGGATACACGATAGGAGTTACTTTGCTGCAACGTTCGACTGCCAAATGCGAGGCGCCACCGTTAATGGATTCTAGAATATACACTACCATAACTATTTTAAATGCTTTTGTCATTTTTTGGTAAACTGCTTAAATGGCACCCCAGTGGCGGTGTATATAAGCAACTACGTATAAGTAATAATAATACTTGTTGGGGAAACCCGACAGTTCGTCTAATTTCTATATTTCTACGTTTATTCCCAAATAAATAGTAATATCAAAGCAGGTATAAAATCCCTTTCAAATAATAAAATTCAAACTTGTATCTCTTGTTTATAAAACTTGCATTAAAATACGCAGTTATCGGTTAAACACAAAGCCCATTTCGGAGAAAGCACCTAAAGAAAATCTTTCCCTCTATTTATTCTGTTCTAAAACGGCACCTTTGTCGGCGAAACTTCAAAGGCCTAATTCCCTCAGAAAATCTCTTATCTTTTAGTTTTATTGCTTAAGGCCCCCATTCATTGGCGAGCGCGGTCGGCCAACATTGTTGGGCTCACCGTATGTTCGCCGGTGTGTGTGTGGCGCCAACACGAGCGCCACCGCGCTCGCTGGTTTTCAGTCCAGTTGGAAAACTTGGCTGGGCATGCTGTTGCGCTCGTCACTTGCTCGCTAGTGTGTAGTTGGCGGACAATAAATATTTGAGTAAAACGTCTTGTTTCTTAGAGCCCGCGCAGACAGAGGGCGTTCTGAGTTCCGAGTTCAGCGTTCTTTGTAATGTATGGACTTCCTAGCAATAACACACACTACAGGCGGTCAGACCGTGGCGGTCAGTGGGAACGCGCGCGTCCTGACGTTCTATTCGCGAAAAGACAAATAACGCGGGAACTCCGAGATGTCGCAAACAGAAAAATTAATCGAATTAGTTCGAGAAAGGCATTTGTTATATGATTTAAGTAATAATGATTATAAAAATCGTGACAAGAAAGCGGAATCTTGGCTTCAAATTGCAAGGGAAATGGGAACGGAGAACGGTAAATTAAAAAATGTGTTTTGTTTTTACTTTTTTTTATTAATTTAATTTTAATTTATCTATGAATTTAATATTACTTTATTAAAAGTTTCCTTAAAAATACTGCCAGTCTTTCTTTTGCAGAGATAGCCTTCCTCCAGTTGGTATCTTGTTCTTTGTATGTCATGTTTTATTAAATTATACAATTCATTGAAGCTGTTTATTGGCATACGAAAGTAAATAAAAAATCGTTCTTCATCTTCAAGCAATTCAGCAAAAAGACTAAATTCTCCTTGTTCTTCTCGGTTTGTATTAATTGGGTGTACCCAGTATTTCCTTTTTCTCTTAGAGGCCTCTAGGCTCCACAAAAATAATGCTTCGTCTTCGGAAGACGAAGTGTTTGACATGTTTCACGCACAACGTTTGGAACAAAAATGGACCGCCTGGTAGTTGACCGTCGCTTGTATGTTTTCGGAACTCTTATGAATGCGGAACGGTCAACCGTCCGTGGAACGCGGAACGCCTGACCGCCCTCTGTCTGCGCGAGCTCTTAAATTAAGAGTTACAAAATGACACAAAAAAAGCAAAACGAACAAGAATTTATGAATAATTTTATAAGCGTAGGTATATAAAGAACATACTGCTTTATGGAAAATTAAATCACCTGAATATTCCAATAAATTTATGAAAGAAAAGGGATATGATGCGCTTGTAGAAATTTATAAAAAATACAATTTTGAAAATGTTACGAAGGACACAGTTAAAAAGAAAATTTCTTCAATGCGGGCTTCTTTCAGAAGAGAGCACAAAAAATTCAAAACCCTTAAATCAGGTATAGGAGGTGAAGAAGTTGAGGAACCTAGTTTATGGTACTATAACCTACTTCTTTTTACTGCCGATGATGAAGAGCCTAGGGCACAATCAGCAATGAAGGAAGTGATGACAACGGAGAAACAGAGGTATGTAAATACTTAATTACCAAAAATAAATATATTTTAATAGGTATTTAATAAAGACAGTAGGTAGGTTTAGTTTATAACAAAGAAATTAAATCATTTTATCCTGCCAAGGTACAGTTCCAGTTGTATTAAAATATGTCATGTAATTACTTCTACACTCCTTAGCATCGTTAGTTGAATTTCTGTGATGTGTAGTCTGCAAAGAATGTAGAACCTGAGTTTCGTTCCTCCATTCTCCTGGTACAGTGATTCCAGAATCTGTGTCTTCTCTATCTAGAGACTGTGTCGTTATATAATTGGTACTTTCCTTCCTTAAAAAAATGTGTAGGGCACAACAAGCAAGAACAACTTTATCAATTGTTTTAGGATTAAAATTTATTTCAGTAAAGAACACTCGAAATCTACTTGCCATGATTCCAAATGCATTCTCTACAATTCGTCTAGCGCGGGAGAGTCTGTAATTAAAAATTTTTTGTTCTCGAGACAAATGACTGTCTGGAAATGGTTTTAAAAGGTTTTCGTGCAACGCAAATGCATCATCCGCAACAAAAACATATTTTAAGTTATATACATTTTTTTCAGGTTGTGGAATGTTTAAGAGTCCTTTCATTAACTTGTCATAGAAAGATGTTACTTCGATAACACCCCCATCAGACATTCTTCCATTAGCTCCTACATTGACGTATATAAATTCATAGTTAGCATTAACGATTGCCATAAGTACAATGCTGAAGAAATGTTTATAATTATAATAATATGATCCGCTATTAGAGGGCTTTTTATCCGAATGTGTTTTCCGTCAACCGCCCCTCCGCAGTTCGGAAAATTCCACTTTTGTTCGAAAGCACTTGCTACTTCTAGCCGTTCTTCTTCAGTATTTGGAATCTGCAAACAAAATGTTTTGTTTTAGGAAGCATCACGTAATGCTGCACCAAAGAGAAAAGCACAGAAAGATGCCACGTCAGCATCAACACGGACATTAGACGAAAACAAAGAAAAATTATTAAAAAAAGCATATGAGGCACTTTCTAACGCTGATGAATATGATGCGTTTGCTGTCACAGTTGCCGCAAAATTAAGAAAATTGTCTGAGGAACAACGGCTATACTGTGAAAACATAATTAACACAGCTTTATATAAAGCCTCATTAAACAAACTATCAGAAAATGCAACATTGCTGACATCTTCATCATACGAGGAAAAAGCTCCAGCATCAAGACGATCATTAACAAATTTAACATTAATTCCCTTATGAACCGCGAGAATACTACTTCAACGCAAAATAGTTCTTTCATTACATTATCATCAGCACTAAATCCTCAGGCCAGTTGTAGTACAAATTATCAAGAACAGATCTATCGTCTACGAACAGAATGACCCCCAGAATAATAATCTTCTTTACCACAATACTGGTTCAATACCATCTGCAGATATCAATTCTCAAACTAACTCGATTTTTTCTCCATCAACTGATAATGTCCAGAATTACGTTAAAGAGTTTAATCCAAATAATTAATTTCATAAACATAAAATCTATTATAATTTAGAAGACTATACTATAATTCATTTTGCTATATGCAGAGCTTTATGTTTAATTTTTAAATCCTAAATTCAAAGTATTTGTTCATTTTTAAAGTTTTAAACGTCGTGTTGTGTAATGAGTTAGAATTAACCTTGTGTTTGTGTTATTGTCTGTGTTTGGAATTATTTTTAAGTGGAAGTTGTATGTATTAAACAATAAATTTTGTTACCTTCATGTACGCCTTCCTTAAGACTTCAAAAATAGCGTCGCATGTTTCCGGAATAATTTTTCCAAACAACTGAGGTGAAATAATCATGGAAAATTTTAAACATTCCAGAGAACGACCAGTGGCTAGAAACCTATTAAATAATTTATTTTTGTATTAAAATGATTTTAACTGAATTAATATCATACATACCTTAATGTAGCAACCAGTCTAGCTTCAGCAGATACAGCTTGCCTCAAAATTGTATCTCCCCTTTCTATATAAGGTCTAACTAGTTCTAATAATTTTTTAAATGTATTTTCATCCATTCTTAGATAATTTTTGTAGTCATCTGGGCTTGAGGTTCTTAATTCATTTATTAAATTTAAATCAGAGTATCTATCTCTTTGCTGCAACCAATTCTTCATCCATATTTTCTTTTTCTTCTTTTTAACCTTTTCACAGTCATTTGCAATAACGACCAAAGCTAATATCTGTTTTTTTAATAACGGCATAATGAATGATTCCAGACCCCAATGCAACGACACACTGACTGTTGTCATACGTTGTCGGGATACAACGTTCGTGCGTGTGTGGCGAGAGCGGCGAACAGCCTCCAAAAAAACGCCAACAATGTTGGCCGACCGCGCTCGCCAATGAATGGGGGCCTTTAAGCGTTCTAAGATACATACATAAAAAAGGCCAGCAAACATGGCTATAGAGATCCTATCCTCTATCTCTTCACCTCGTCGTACCGAGGTATCAGGAGCCAACCTTTTCAATTTCAAACCAATAGAATAATATTAGCTAAAATATAATTCGTACCCGTTATTGCCAAATTAACTCTTATTGGTCAAACCCTTTCAGGTGGGTCTCCGAAGGGGTGATACATTTCATAATCTTGAAGCAGTAGATCCAGAAACTCGACGAGAGAAAGTGAACTCAAACGCGATGGGCCGATGGGTAAAACACGTCGGAGTAAAAGTGATGCGTTAACAAAGTTCCGTTTCTCTCGGGTCACAGATGTCCCCATTTCTAAAGGTACAGTCCTGTTCTTTTCGGGTCGTCAGTACCTAATCTAAGAGGCAAAGGGCTAAGCTCCTGCTTCCTTCTCGGGTCATAAAACCCAATTTAAACAATTTTCCCCAGGCCTCCAGTGCCGGAAGAACGTGATATTTTCACATCATCTACAAACTATATTTGGGCCTAAGAGCCAAACAAGGATCTACTCATCCTTAACTCAGCTTCGTCATAATAATCTTCGTTATAATAAGTACTTCGTTACACTAATACTACCTCGTTATAACTTCTGACGAAGTTTCATGCAAGAACTAAAATCGCGCAACTACAGTGTTATGAAATAAACTTTCTTCTTACAACTCTCAGAATCAGCAGTTGTGTTATGTAAATATGTAAATAACTGTAAATATACATAGTGTTTAGTGAAATTGATGTCTTTTAATGTCTACAACTCGCAGCTGCCAGAGATTGCGCACCCAGATGAAAATGAACCAGCAACCCATGGAAATAGTTTACAGTAAGGTGGAGGTAAGGTTTTGGTAAGAGCCCCTTATCCATCCAATACTGTATATAAAATGTAATACTTAGACAGTTAGCATTCAAAATCCGGATTGGTTCGGCTAAATACTTGCAGCATGGCGTATGCCTCTAAAGTCGCTCTGTGACTGCTACACGTCTGAGTGGACGACCTTGGAAAAATACGCGTCTGGGGAGCCGACGACCTTGGGATAAATACTCCTCTGGGAAGCGGACGACCTTAGAAAAATTACTTGTTACACTCTTAGAGTGAGTCGGCAAAAAATGTTTTTATAAAGAAAACGGCCGTCCGACATCTACAGAGATTATATTTGCCTAGTTAAAATGGTCTTTAAACATTATTTAACGGATCCGTTCAGCACTGTTACTATAAGTCTTAGTCTGGCAAAATCTTAATTTTTTCTTATTACTAAAGTTTGACAAATGGGGGTAATTCCAGAGACGGCTTCTAACCTGGTTGGAAATAAAATTAGGAGTCGATTTGAAAATAAAATACAAATATTTATTTACCCACATTGTGTTATTTGAAAGTGCGAGATACGAGAATATCATACAGGGTGTCTGAAAAGTCTTAGCATGGGCAAATATCTTTACTATTAATAAAGATAGCGACACCAAATTTTAGTTGTACCTTATTGGTTGATAAATCTACGTTTTTATGTAATTTGACTTTTTCAACCCCCTTGGGGGGTTACGCTAGGGAGTTGAGGTCGAAAATTTTGAATGCAAACCTATGCCGTGTGGCCTCTTCGTTTAAAAATCTTCAAAAAAGAAACATTGTTTTAGTATTTTAGTATTTATTTATTATTGTAATTCATTTTTAAATGGCAAGCCTATAAAAATTATAACTCGTAAATCGTATAATCGGTCGGGGCAAAAGTCGACCATTAGTCGACCTCTTGTGCCATACAGCACAAGTCGGCGCTGCTATTTTTTGTTTTGTGGGGCACTTTTTTCTAACTTTTCTCCAACTTTACTTCTTCATTTGTCGTTGTTATATGTTTTATTTTTTGACATCTGCGCAGTAGACCAAAATGCGTACCACGCGCAAACCGAGCGTGCTAGACATGCGTACGCAAGTTCAGGAGATGTACTTGGGTGTCTACATTCGAACCTATTCACTTGTAAGAATATATCCCCAATAGTTAAGGTACCACTACGTAGTTAACTGTATAACTTTTTCCCAAGGTTTTTTCGACTTTATTTTTCGTTTTTTGCCATGTGCGCAGTAGACCAAAATGCGTACCACGCGCAAACCGAGCGTGCTAGACATGCGCACGGAATTTCAGGAGATGGACTTTGGTGTCTACATTTGAACCCATTCACTTTTAAGAATCTATCTCCAGTAGTTAAGGTACCACTGCGTATTTAACTGTATAACGTTTTTCCCAAGTTTTTTCGATTTTATTTTTCTTTTTTTGCTATCTGCGCGGTGGCAAATAACGAAAAATACAGTCGAAAAAAACTTGGGGAAAAAGTTTTACCATTGATCAAAATGCGTACCACGCGCAAACCAAGAGGGCTAGACATTCGCACGAAATTTCAGGGGATGTACTTTGTTGTCTAAATTCGCAGTGGTACCTTAACTACTGGAGATATATTCTTAAAAGTGAATGGGTTCAAATGTAGACACCAAAGTCCATCTCCTGACATTCCGTGCGCATGTCTAGCACGCTCGGTTTGCGCGTGGTACGCATTTTGGTCTACTGCGCACATGGCAAAAAATGAAAAATAAAGTCGAAAAACACTTGGGAACAAAGTTATAAAGTTAAATACGTAGTGGTACCTTAACTACTGGAGATATATTCTGAAAAATGAATGGGTTCAAATGTAGACACCAAAGTCCAACTCCTGAAATTCTGTGCGCATGTCTAGCACGCTCGGTTTGCGCGTGGTACGCATTTTGGTCTACTGCGCAGATGTCAAAAAACAAAACATATTAAAACGACAAATGAAGAAGTAAAGTTGGAAAAAAGTTAGAAAAAAGTGCCCTACAAAACAAAAAATAGCAGCGCCGACTTGTACTGTTTGGCACAAGTGGCCGACTAATGGTCGACTTGTGCCCCGCCCGATTATACGATTTACGAGTTATAATTTTTATAGGCTTGCCATTTAAAAATGAATTACAATAATAAATAAATACTAAAATACTAAAACAATGTTTCTTTTTTGAAGACTTTTAAACGAAAAGGCCACACGGCATAGGTTTGCATCCAAAATTTTGGACCTCAACTCGCTAGCGTAACCCCCCAAGGGGGTTGAAAGAGTCAAATTACGTAAAAAAGTAGATTTACTAACCAATAAGGTACAACTAAAATTTGGTGTTGCTATCTTTATTAATAGTAAAGATATTTGCCCATGCTAAGACTTTTCAGACACCCTGTATGATATTTTCGTATCTCGCATTTTCAAATAACACAATGTGGGTAAATAAATATTTGTATTTTATTTTCAAATCGAATCCTAATTTTATTTCCAACTAGGTTAGAAGCCGTCTCTGGAATATACCCCCATTTGTTAAACTCTACTTATTACACTGTAAAAAAAAATTCTAACACGAATACCTGTCTCGTCATTTTAAGTCTGTAGCCCTTTTTGCACGTCATCTACTGTTTTCAAGGATTCACCCAAGGATAATGAAGTATTTTGTAACGTGTTTATGGTGGCGCCATCACTAGGAAGTAGTAACACTTGATTCGTTGGCAGTTGAAGTTTGTGCAATCTAGTTAATATCAGATGCGGAATTGCTTTGCTAATACATTGTCCTAAAATTTCCATATAAACCTTTTAACAATGTGGGCCAACGCCAACAGTCGCGTGTTACTGCACACTTTCGGCGTATTACGAACTACCAAATTCACAGCGACGCGATAGAAAAATATAATTAACAAGTAGATAGGTGCTAGATTAATCCACAACTTTTTTTACAGTAGTTTTAATCGCATTTGTGGACGACGAGCTGTGACAAACTCGGTAATTATGGGTGGAGAGGAGATATCCGAAGGAATGTTCCCTTGGTTAGCTGCTATGTTTACAATAATAAAAGAATATTATGAGTTCAGATGTACAGCAAGCTTGATATCGGAAAAACACGTTTTAACAGGTTTGTAATATTTATTGAAAAATAATTTATTAGCCCATGAGCCAAGAAGTCGATCTTTGAATTTAGAATGATGACAGAAATCTATTTTACAACTGATGAGAGATAAATAATGTCTCTCTCTCTCTCTCTCTCTCTCTCTCTCTCTCTCTCTCTTCTACTTCTTTCTCTCTCGTCTACTTAATTATATACTTTTTTTTTTTAATTTTTAATTTTTTTATTTATTACTTATATAACACCTTTTCTCTTGGTATCTTACAGAACGCCCTGATGATTGCCTACTACTAATATAAATTTTATAAGAAGGAAGATAGATCTTTGATTATTTCACGCTTTAATAATTAACCATGTCCCTCCTGGGTGGTTTTCGGGGTAGTTTGGGTCAAGGAATCCGATTTTACACAATAGATAGTAAAATACAAAATCGATAAAGCAGGTGGGATGAGCGTGATAAAATGTATCAAAAAACGATTTATTTTTACTAAAAGTTTGTGTAATATACTATTCTTTAGTGAAATTGGGGTCAAAGAAGTCAATAATAAATGGACAGTACAAATAAAAGGATTGGAGAGATAAGAGGAATGGAGAGGGAGAATAGGTACACTAAAAATAAATTTAATATATTTTTCTACAAACATTACCTAATAAAAGTAGTCTTTTTAACGTGGCATTCTAATGTTAAAAGTGATGGTTTTTTACTTGTGTTGAAAATAAATTACTTCTAATACTAATGTCATAAGTAAATTAACAGTCGCTTGTCAATAATATTTTAAATAAACTTGTTTCATATTTAAACTTTGGTTTCTAAGCAGATGTAAAATTCATCAAAGTCACGATTGTTGGTATTAAAGATTTATTTTTTCGTCAATTTTATTACAGGTTTTTAACTGAATATATAATGTTTGTAGAAAAAATGGTGTATGATACATGTGCTAAAAGTGATTTTTTTGCTCAAAGGGATGGAACACTCGCTGCGCTCGTGTCCCAAACTTTCCTTCTCACAACAAGAAATGACAACTTTTAACACTTTTATCCTAAATAACCATTTTTTTTCAAAAGAAAATCGACTCTACAAAAAGAAAAGCACTCAAAAGTATGAAAATGGTAAGCTTAGTACTGCTTACATTTAGGTACCTTATACACCAAAGTTCTAAACTTTGAAGTCGGCGCAATATATCATAATAGGACTCCTTAAGGGCATTAATTATTAATAAGGAGTAATATTTTGAGTTGTTTATTGCCGAGCCTAATGGTAAGCCTAATTGTGTTCAAGTATAAGTAATGTTTGCACCAAAGTTCTATACTTTGAAGTAAATGCAACCACGTATTAACTGCTTATGAATTATGATTACGGGTCCTTATTGCGTGAAATTGCGCCGACTTCAAAAGTTTAGAACTTTGGTGTACAAGTTACCAAAATTTGAACAAAATTAAGCTTACCATTACCATCAGTAATAAATCTATAAAAATAGTATTTCATACTTTTAAGTGATTTTTCTTTAGTGAAGTCGTATAACTTTTTTGAAAACAAAATTATTAAGGATCATTTTGATGGTTTAAAAACTTAGGCAAAATTTAGAGTGTACTTATACCTACACTAACTACATTTGTTTCCATTATTTACTTTATTCTTGGTAAATTCACAAGTACCAGAAGATGGTGAATATTCTTTGGTTCTTAAAATGGCAAAAAATGTCCGGCCCAGATTTGTTCGTCATATATGAATATAACTAGAGATGGAACATTCTCGATAATTTATTTTTGGGGAATATTCTCCAAGAACCATGAGAATGTATCGTAAATTTTGGAGAATTTATTGTACTATATGTTGGAGAATTCTATGTTTTGACTGCATAAACTGAAAGAACATATTTTTTCACCAAAAGTAGTTTTCACAATAATTTTATCTGAACAAATAACGAGATGTAGAAATGGAATATTCTCGAGAATTTATTATTGGGAAATATTCTCTGAGAAAAATGAGAATTTAAGGGAAATTTTGCAGAATTTATTTTATATGTTGGAGAATTTTGTTTTGTTTGACTGCATAATTGGAAGAATATATTTTTTACCCATTTCAAAGCAGATTTTAGAATTATTTTATCTGAAAAAATAAAGTGATAGCACTCTACAATACCTAATTTAGAAAATATTTAAATTGTAAATTAACGTGACTATGCATCTTAGTCAAAATAGACACATTAAATTTTTATTTCCATTATTTTCGAGTAACTTTATTTGTAAATAAAACACAACTTAGAAACGCATCGTATAAAATAACATGTCTAAACAAGTTGTTTAAAACAACAGAAAAGAAATCAAGACAAAGATGCTCCAAGCTCCATCTATGATACAGTAGCGGCATTAAAATAAATTACCTTAAATTTCTGTAAACTTTCATAATTTTGCCGAGAATATGAATGTTCTCTCGTTTTCGGAAATATTCGCGGTAATTTTCCAGTAATTTAAATTTTTTTCTAAAATCATAAATTCTCGAGAATTTATGCTGGGAAATATTCTCGGTAACTTACCGTTCTCCGGAAATATTCCCTTGAGGACATTCTCATGGCACATATCTATATACCGGGTGACCACGAGATTACTGGCCAGCTCGTTATTTTGTTAAGAAGTAATATATCGATTTGAAATTTTGCTACACTCAACTTTGTTATTTTAAACGAAACACCCTGTATATTTTTTAAAATTTCGATTCTACGTAAAATTCTAAGTTTAAAACATGTATCATACCCGATACCTATCTTTAACAGTTTTCAAGAAAATGGCGTTTAAAAATTGTTGCTTGAAGAAATAATTATATTAGGTTTTTATTTTAAAAAATAAGAAATTAGCCATAAATTAAGTGTTCAAAGTGTTGACCGTTTTCTCTCAGACGAACTCTGTGAAATTCCCTGAGCACGTTGTTCGTTTGTTTTGGGGGTGATATTATTAACAGAAAATATGACAAGAGTGTCTTGTATTTATAGCCATCTTGATTAAATAATAATTATTGGAAATTGACATGGTTATGATCATGAAGCAGTTCAAGCGACAAATGATCTCCAGTGCCGCCGCCGCCTAGATAAAATTAGAAAGATTGAAATTTGGAAAACATCTAAATTTTTAGCTGTCCATATCTCAAGAACTATCAACTTTAGACCTGGGATGGTGAATACAAACATTATAGAGAAAAGTCAGATAAATTAGAATTTAGAGTTTAAAGTAGGTCGTTCAATTGAAATTATTGAAGTAATTTGCGCCTGAATCCTGAATGTCATATTTTGTAGCACTTCCGGTTGCACCGGAAGTGAGATTGTCATGACACAAGCATACAAGGCCCCTAAAAAGAAGTAAGAATAATATATTAAACTTTTCGCTTATTCATTTGTTTTATGTTAAAACAGTATAGTTTGCGGCTCTTTCGACATTTTCAAACGCCATTTTCTTGAAAACTGTTAAAGATAGGTATGGAGTATGATACATGTTTTATAATTAGAATTTCACGTAGAATCCAAATTTCAAAAAATATATAGGGTGTTTCGTTTAAAATAACAAAGTTGACTGTATTTCCGGTTGAACCGGAAACGATAGTCAGATGTTCGAGCACTCAAAATCTGAGCGACCATACGAGTTCCCAAAATTTAAAATCGAAATATTATTTCTTAACAAAATAACGAGCTGGCCAGTAAACTCGTGGACACCCGATATAACTGAAATTCGGACTCTCCTCAAGAGTAGACTATTCCATTAAATTAAATGCTTGTATGCGATACATGGCTTATGCTTTTGTAAAGTAAATAATAAACATTTTGTTTTTATATTTAGTTAAGTTTTCAGTAATTTATTATTCTCGCGATAGTTTTTCATAAAATATCATATACTCTAATACTTTTCATTCATTGAAAACGATGAGATCTATTTGATTTTTACTCCCTTATAAAGTATTAAAATTATATTCTTTTAAAAAACTTTCGCAATTTCTGTTTTGCTTCATCGCATTTTTTTAGTATAGTATGTATACGTTTTTATTTTTACAGCTCCTTTAAAACTAATGTATTGTATTATTTTATATTCTTTTAAGGTACCTTTTAACCTAAAGACGATATAAGACGACTTTACATTGACACTTAATTTTAGTTAGTTCTTTTTAGCTGCAAAATGTTTATTCTTCTATAAAGTGCAAATATTCGAAACAGACGACCTATTGTTTGTGTTTGGCAAAAGTAATTTACGAAGTTGGGGTAACCGTAGAATAGTGAGAAGAGGAGCTGTGAAGATGATACCTCATCCTGACTATAGCGGAGCTGGCCATGGTGACGTTTCGGTAAGTAAATTATAACAAATCTCCTGGATTTCCGTTTTGGGGTCCGTAGATTAAGAATAATAAAGTTTCTTTTGTCCGTAGCCCGTCTGTTGATGCAAAAATGTAGTGGTCAAAAAACAAATTTTTTATGTAGGTTGGACTTTCCCCCAACAAGAATAATTCGAATAAACGTCGGGTCAGATAAAAACAGGGTTTAACGTTACGTTAAAACAATTTATATTTCGTTTTGGTTTAACTCGACAACGGAACATTTTACAAAAATACATAAATACATGCATGTAGAATAAGAGGATGGGCAGAAAAGTCCGTGAAATAACGGGTAGATGGCGCCGTTTCAGACTTTTTGAGTGACGCGCTGGCAAGGTCGCTCCTACAGACCGTCAGCTGTTAAATTTCAGATCGCTGCATGCATCAGTTTTGTTCTGAGAGCTGTTTAATTAAGAGAGTGTCAGAGTTATTGACAAAATTGATAGTGTTGAAATTTGGTCTGGCCCCTCAGAGTTTTGCAAAATCGATGATGCTGGAAAGTGCATATTTAAAAGTTCTTTGAGGCTTTCCTCTTTTGTTTCTGTGTAGGTTCCGTCTGATGTTTTGAGGAAACCCATTTTTTTGCAGTACTTCCCTCTTTTTTCAGGACATTGTGGATTCTTGAGCAAACCGGAATGTCGTTTATCTCTTCGCAGAACTTTTTCCACGAATCTCTTTTGGCTTTCTGGATTTCGTTATTGTACTGCGTAAGTTTGGTTTTGTATTCGTCCCATCCTTGGTTTTTCTTGGCCTTATTAAACAGCCTGCGGACCTCTGTTTTCAGTTTCTCGAGGATTTTATTTCACCAGTGTTTTACTGCTTCTTTGCTGCCTTGCCTTTTCCGAGCAGTTTTCCAGATACGCTGCCTTAATTGCATCGTTCATCTGTTCCACCGCAATTTCGACCCCCTCCACGTTGCTTGATGGTGCTGGACCTCCTTTGAGAGAGGGACTTTTTATATCCTTCCCAGTTTGTCTCTCTTGGGTTTCTGTATCTTTTTACCGTAAGGGATGTTTTAAATCAAATTGGATTTTCCTGTGATCTGAGCACGATGGCTTTTCTTACACGTACCAGTTTAGAATTATGTCCCCCACCTTGGTAGTAAAAATTGTCAGATCTAAAACCTTCTTACGATTTTTTGTGACGAAAGTATGTTTGCTGCCGGTATTAGCTATTATAAGCCTTCAGATGTTAAAAAATTTAACAAGGACTAACCTCTTTGGTTGATGTCTGAGCTTCCCCATACCGTATGGTGTGCATTGGCATCACATCCGATGATGAGCTGTAGACCCTTATCCGCACAATATGCAACGATGTTGCTTAAGATGTGCGGTGGACATGTCTTCTCATCCCGTGGGAAGTAGGCAGAGCATATCACCCCCTCTTCCTTGGTTGATGTTAGGATACCTGTAATAAAATCGCCGGTGCAGAGTGCAGTATTAGTGTACATTTAAACTCTATTGCTGTGAATTAGACAGGCTCATGGCCCTTCGGCTTTTGAACTGTATAATACCGTACCTTGTTGTGGCGTTAGGCCTGCAACTTTTCCGGGATATAGCCAGGGTTCTTGCAGGATGGGAACATCTAGGCCTTCATTTTCGAACCTCCTGCACAGCGCTACCCAAGCGGCTTCTGCGTGCTGAAGGTTCACCTGCAAGACCTTTATTTCCCTCTTCAGGCTATTGAAGAGGTGTCATTTTCCTCTTCGACCCTGCCTTCCTCCATTGGTTCCGTCTGACTATGGGCCTTTTGAGCGAACTTACGCCACTTCCTGAGGGCTGGTCTGCCTTCAAAGCTTTTTGAGCTTTTGGTGCTGCCTTGTAGCATAGCTGTCATTGCTTTTGGGTCTTTGGCTCTTTTCGAGTTCGTGCCCTGTAGGCTTGTACACTTCCTTGACTCGGAAACGTATCTTTCCGTAACCATAGAATGGGCACATGTTCAGTCTATTGATCTCCCCTTTTTACTCGTTGCCTATAGAGAAGGTCCACAGTATACCCTTAATTTGGGGTGATGAACTCCATACCGTTCAGAGGTATTTCTTTGTAGGCTTTCATTACGGTGTTCTGAACTGCCTTGAGCGTGTCCTGCCCCATTTGTGTTTGTGGGAAGTCCACACACGTCCCGGCAATCTTCGTGATGACCTCTGTGAAGGTTATCCCTTCTCTTCTTGTCTTTTTGCTTACGCGAGAACTGTCGGGGGTCGTATTTGCGTCTGACCTTGGTATTTTTGAGGTGACGTCCTTGTCCTTTTGTTTTTCTGCTTTGGACTTTTGTTGTCCTTGGGTTGTTGCGCCCTTTTTGTCCTGTGGTGACTTTTTAGCTTTATCTTGGCCTTTTAGTGCATGCCTTGTGAAGTTTTCCTTAAATACAGCCCTTTTGGCTTGTATGTAAGCTTGGCCTTGCTTCAGCAGCTTTTTCACTTTGGATTTCGATATTCCTGACATCTTTGCAATCCGAATCTCGTCGTCCGACGTTCTGTCTACATCATCTGTGGAGTTAAGTCTTACGGCTGTTAGCTTGCCCTTGTTTGTCTTTTCCTCTTCTTCCTCTGGCCCATTCGCCTTGAAATCTCCCTGGTCTATCATGGTTCCTTGCCCTTGAGTCTTAGGAACCGTTTCGCTGGTCATTTTGTAACTTCCTGGCTGTTTTGCTTCGGAAGTCTCCTGACTTTTTCCTGTTTTTCGTTGCTGCTTTTCCATCCTGTTCCCACGAGTAGTTAGGGAAGTGTCCAGTCCGCCCGGTCAGAGCCCCATATGACCGGGTAGGGCAAGACACAAGGAGGTTTCGCCAGGTGCCCCCAAGGGAAAGTTCAAGACCACATATTAGCCCCTGTGGCCACTCAGCTGTCGGCACTTTACCTTTCACCTTTGCTTGGGGGCTTGAGTTTGTCCGCGGCAGTGGCTTTGGGAGGTATGTTGGAGGTGTTAATCTCCTCAGCCTCCTAGTCCATTTGTTAAAAGACAACCACAAAGTTATTGGAATCCAACTATCCACTGAACCAGGGTGTAAAATTGTTATCCTTTTACCCTTATTTGATGAAGCTTTCGTTTGACAAATTTGTGAGGAGTTTTTAAATTGCGTCACACCATGTATCATCTATGTAGGTGATTTTCTGATATGTATTGTTTAAATGCATCACTGTCACAATCTTTGCGATTTCATTAGTATTTGTCTTTTATTATTGATCCGACGTGAAAAATCCAGATGTAATAGCTCTCAGTAAGCTGGTTTTGATACAAAAAATATTGGTTCCATCTTCGATAAACCGCTTATTTAGTGATTTCAGCGTAGGCAAAACTTGTTCTTCATACGTGGCATAGATTGTTCTCCGAATTAAATATTTCACACCTTCATCAAAACACCTGTTTTTTCTAGCATCGCTCCGTTTTTTTCTATCCTTAATGGGGTTAATCACAAAATCTCACTGTAGATAAGGGGGTATTGTTAACGTAGATGTTTCTTCTAGAGCGGCATTTACGTAAAACCTCCTGCGTATTAAAGATACATTTACATTTTTTACAATTCTCTTCGCATCCGGCGATAAATGTTCTTTTTTAACTTTAACGCTGCTGCTAAAAGCCACGCTGTTAACAACACTTACCCTCGGACATTGTTAGAACATCAATAAACAAAACTTGCAAATTCAATCTAACAACTGCATAAGACGAACACAAACTAAAACACTTCGTATAAAAGGCTACGCAATAAATAACAGGCAGCATTTAAATAGTCAAATAACATAATTAAAATAGTGGGTTCCAGTCCCACACTGATACTTGTAAATTTAGAAAATTTTATGACATTATGTAGCAAAATGGTTTTATGGCGGGCTATAGGCCAACGGTATATGTTGAAACGAACTGTACATATCTGAACTAAACAACTTCATACAGTAATTAATAATTTAAAGTTTCCAGGGGTCGTATTTACTACAGTACGACAAGCCAAAATATAGTACAATACTATATATTACAGTACGGTTGGCAACCCTACGTACGGCCCCAGTACTGGACTTAAGCACTTCTTAAACAAAATTGTCCATTTTTTTTTCGAGTTATGTTAATATATGGACTTAATTTTACAGAAGGAAAGCTTGTAAGAAAAAACGGCGGTAGGTATTATTAAAGTGAGGAAAATGTAACTGAGGCACATTTTGCACTGAACCCTCAAATTCCTAAAAACTCATTTTTAAATTAAATTTGTAGAACCACTCTGATAATGATTCCCACATAATATACATTGATATTTTTTAGATTGTAACGTTAGATCGCCCCGTAAAATTTTCCGAAACAATTTCCCCGATTTGTTTGTGGTCCGGAAACGATAGCCTCGATTATGTTGTTGGTAAAATGGGGACCGTAGCTGGATGGCGAGTTGAAGAAGGTACGTTCTTACATCAGTAGTTAAAATTGTTTAAAAGCTATAACATATAAGAAATATTTTTAAATCAAGCATTCATGCATAAAAAATAAAGTTAATGTTTGTCCTACTTTTTGAGCCACCTTGTATAATGACAGATATTTTAAAAATATGTATAAAATGAAAATAGAGTTGACGTGTCCGAGCGATTTTCCATAAAATTTGTCATTTTTTATATAACGAATTTATTCCATACTTTATGTCCTGACTGTGTATATATATCTATATATATATATATATATATATATATATATATAAGTGTGCCAAACTAAAAATATAGAAACTCGTATTTGTTTATTTTTTCAGCAAATAACGAGGCTTTCTAATACTGAATTTATTCCAGTTAAAAATTCCACCCTATATATATATATATATATATATATATATATATATATATATATATATATATATATATATAGGGTGAAGTTTTTAACTGGAATAAATTCAGTATTAGAAAGCCTCGTTATTTGCTGAAAAAATAAACAAATACGAGTTTCTATATTTTTAGTTTGGAACACTTTTTTCGTCTCTTCATGAAAGTTACCCCTTTTTTCGGTAGAAACAGCCCCCAACTTTTTTTTTTCAAACGTAAAGGTATGTGTTGTGATAGATCGTTGGAAAGGGCATAAGAAAGGGATATGACCCACTGTGTACTTTTGCAATTCGGTAGTCTAGAAAGCCAGAAAAAAAATAAAAACTGGCCATCTTAGCAACAATTGATACTACAATTTTAGTTTTGCCAACTCTGACTGTCTAATAAAAACGAAACATGTTATTGATAAGGATTTTTGTACTTGCTGCCGCATTCCAATATTCACTTTATTTTCGCTATTGGAAGAAGTGAATACTTATCTGTTGTAGTATTTTGTGCTGTTTAAACGTTGGCGTTAGTTATAATAAGAAGTATTTTATACTAAAATGGGATATTTAACTGAATCACACAAAATTGAAATTTTAGTGATGATTGGTTTTGACCCAACCAGATCGCGTACTCAAGCAGAAGTATCAGCTTTATTTCATGAAACACACCCTGATCTACCACCAATTTCCCAAGGCACAATCAGGAAAATTGAAAGAGTTATCGTGAAGTAGGCCACGTCAGGGACATAGCAAGTGTAAGGCAGCCTCGAGTAATGGATAAAGATACGCAATTAAACGTTTTACTTGCTCTCCAAGAAAATCCTATTACTCCAGTTCGGCAACTTGCAAGAGAAAATAATATAAGCCATACGTCTGCTTTAAAGTTAGTGAAATCATGTCAAATCCGTCCTTATAAAATGTTAATGGTACAAGAGATACTGGAAGATGATCCGGACCGCGGGGAGTCCAAAAAAATGGACTCCCCGTACTTTAGTGCAAAAGAGGAACACACTTCCACAGTCCGAATAGCCGATATTCTTCTTCTCATTTATTTATAATACGGACGAGATAAACCTCTACCTTTATTTTTACTTGGCTTTTGTTAAGGGTTGGCGCGTCTTCTGGTGAGGACGTCGTGACTCCCTCCTTGTACTGCACAAACCATGCGGACAAGTTGGGCGAGATTACAAAATACGTTTCTCATAAGCCAGAGATGCTGTGTTCGCCCTTGAATTTTATATGTTACCTTTTCAGTGTGTTCGGCTTTTGCATTAGAGCTGGCATCTGCTAGGTGGCGTTATGGTATGTTTTTCCTGCTTGTGTTTTACAAAACGGATTTAAGATACAGTAGCGTCGATTGCCTCGATGCGACTGGGTTATGGCTGTCTGAATTAGTCCTAACAAGGACGAAACAGCTGTCATAGTCTACCCGGCCCGGGGTTGTCCATTTTTTTGGACTCCCCGTACTTTAGTGCAAAAGAGGAACACACTTCCACAGTCCGAATAGCCGATATTCTTCTTCTCATTTATATATATAATATATATATATATATATATATATATATATATATATATATACCTATATATATATATATATATATATATATATATATATATATATATATATATATATATATATATATATATATATATATATATATATATATATATATATATCATGGGCGTCGCCAAGGGGGAGCAGGGGAGGGCTGCTGCCCCCCCCCCTAGAGGTTCGAAAAACTGTAGATAGGAATGAAAATGAAATGAAAGCGGCGTCGTTTGAAAATGGCGCTAAAAACATAGCACACTGTAGTTGACAACACTGCTGCCTCATCTGGAAGGCAATCCAGAGTTAACTTGTATACATTTATTTCCGAAGCTTAACGTAGGGGTGCTACATACAAACGTATATCCATCTAGGGTTGTCAGATCCAACATCTTTAAAATCGGGTCTCAGCGTTTAAAAGCTGCTTAGAAATCGGGACTTGGGGCAAAAAATCGGGAAGCTATTTTTTGCACCAGTATTTAGGAAATGAACAGAAAAAGCATACAATAAGCAAAAATAACAACTTTTTATGAAATTCAAATGTAAAAAATATGGTATAATAACATGCTCTAAAAACTATCAGCCAGATTCTCCAATGCTAGTGCGGTCTAATTTGACAATCAAAAGTTTTAAACTGACAAGTGTAAGAATAAGACAACTAAGTTTTATTCAATGAACTTATTTCTGAGCTTTTTCGCAAATCTATCAGGAAAAGGACAATTTTAGTACGTACTTTCAACAATAATAGAACTAAATTCATTACAGCAACCCGTTCCAAGATGAAAATCATTTGGAAACCAAGTAAATCGCTGAAATATCACAATAATTCATAAGTTTTTAATGACAAGGATAGGACAAAAACCTGTCAAAACATAACTGATCAACTATAAGATCTTAATTTAAACCAGTACTTACTAAATCTTAAACTTTCTTAGTGAATCTGGACGTATGTTTTTTTAGAAAGTTTTAAAAATCGGGACAAATCGCGTCCCGATTTGAAGTGTGTCGGAACGCGGAATATACCTTTTAAAATCGGAACGGTCTAGCTAGCAACCCTAATTGTGTTATAGTCTGATAAGTGAACATTTTCTCGTACAATGCATCAATTGATTTACGAAACTGTTATTATTTGTAACATTGTATATCTAAGTGTGTAAAACTTAAAGGCAGAAAGGCCGCCATGTTGCTTCAGCCAATTACATGAGGGATGAAAAGCGCATCCAAAAAACATCCCCATTATACTGAATCTTCACTTCGGAAATAAACGTATACGTCTACTTAGACGAGTACTCGCTAACTCTGGATTGCCCTCCAAGGCTGACTGACTGAGGAGAGCAGAGCCGTGGAATTTGCGCTTCCCAACAATTTACTCATGGATTTATTAAGAATGAATACGGGATGATTTAACATTCTTTGAAGCCAAAACAAACCATTCTAAGCGACACTGTAAACACACTTTGTAAACATTGGCCACATCTTATTTTACCTTGTATTTTTGTACAAAAAAATACGTTAGAAGCATCACTAGATTTACTAAAAGTAATAAATGGCCTAAAATATTTTATTTTCTGCTAAATAATAATAAATTTAAGTTAAAAAGGTTTTATTATTTATAGGTTATATTATTTCTAAAGGTTTATTTAAAGTCGCTCCGAGTCATTTATAAATCTATTAATCGCACTTTTCCTTTCCTAGTTCATTAGACAAAGACGTACGTGTCACTGAGTGTTCAGTCGGTTTTTCTAAGCAACCAGCAGAGACAGGAACAATTCTGAGCTCCAACACTCCAATGCTATTTTATCTCTTTCTACTACCATTCTTGATTCAATTAAGTATTTCCTTAAAGTTCGTAAACTCTACCTCTAGGGGAAATGTTTTCATAACAAACAACAAATATAAGGCTTCACGTTCGATACGCTCACAGTATACGGACATCGAATCCTTTCTTAATAAATCCATGAATTTACTCCTCGGCAAACACACATCGAAATAATCAAGACTTAGCTTTAATTAGTAGTCGACAAATTTGCAAAAAAAAACCGGGAAGATTATGTTTTAGTTAATTTCCTTTAAATTTCTCTAATTTTTTAATTTATTTTCATTGTTTTATGAATTTTTCTTCAATTAAAAACCTTTCTAGAAAAATTTGAATCGTTTGTACCTACAATTCATATCCTCATATATATATATATATATATATATATATATATATATATATATATATATATATATATATACAGCGTGTCTTCGGAAGTTCTTACCATATGGAAAAAATTTTTATTATTGATTTTACGAAAAAAAGTGCCTCTTCATAAAAAGTTCTGCATCGTGAGAAAATAGAATTTCCATTCAACAATTTGATCTAGTACATACAGGGTGGCTCAAAAATATAAAAGTCCTAATACACGTGAAGCTAAAAAGACATAAAATCGATATTTAAAGGTAAACTGCCACTGCAAATGTGCTAGAATTAACTTTTTTATGTTAGTAAATTAGGTTTGGAACATACAGGAGGTCCCAAAAATAAAATTAATTTTTGTTGCCGCCTTTACAAAAAAGTATATCTTCATAAAAAGTTCTACATTGTGAAAAAAGAGCATGGTTATTCAAAAATTTTATGTAGGACATACAGGTGGCAAAATAATTTAAATTTAAATTGTGACCTTCAGCTGTTTAAGCCACCCCGTATTGCCCTACATCAAATTTATAAATAACCATGCTCTTTTTTTACAAGGTAGAACTTTTTATGAAGATATACTTTTTTTGTAAAGTTGATAATAATTTTGTTTTTGGGACTCCTGTTCCTAAGCTAATTCACTAACATACAAAAAGTCAACTCTAGTACATTTACAGTGGCAGTTTGCCTTTAAATAACGATTTTGTGTCTTTTTAGCTTCACGTGGATTGGGACTTTTACATTTTTGAGCCACCCTGTAGGTCCAAAATCAAATTTTGGAATGATGATGCTATTTTCTCATGATGCAGAACTTTTTATAAAGAGGCACTTTTTTCATAAAATCAATAATAAAATTTTTTGCCATATGGTAAGAACTTCCGAAGACACGCGCTTTATGTATATATATATATATATATATATATATATATATATATATATATATATATATATATATATATATATATATATATATATATAAATTCTCAAGACAGGTAAAAATTAATGAATATATTGCAACATAAATGCCAGATTTACAAATATTTAATTTTTGAATGGACTTAAGAGTTTCGACTGCTTTGACTGTAACAAAAAATCATGAAGTTCCAAACAAGTGTAATTTAAGTTAAACTTTGTAAAAATCGTATGTCTTATCGTCTCAAGTTGCAGTCTATTTCATTCTTTGGTCCACTGAGCAGCGATTAGAGAGAATACCCTCTCGACATTTGCAGTGGGTTGGGTTGGATTCGACCCAGCGAAAATCCGGATCAGTTATCAGAACCTGCTCGGACGTCCCCGGACGCCCCTAAAACCCGCACATGCCCGGGGAAATCTGGATGGATGGTAATCCTAATTAACCAGTAACATAATAAAATTGATATCCGGAATATTACACCCTTTATATTGATAACGCGCCGGTTTGTTTCGGTTTGATGAGGTTAGGTCAGATTGATCAGATGTCTAAGTAGAATTGATCAAATTGTGAAGCTCGTATTATTTTTGGTACCTAGTTAGTTTTACAGCTGATCAAAAAATAGTAGTAACGAATCAATATACATAGATAGTATGCTGATCAAAAAGTGTTTTAAGTCTTGAGTTTGATGGTTATTTCGTTTTTATGCTGTTTAAAGAAAACTTACAGCTAATCGTTGTTACTTTGTATGTCGATCAAAATTTGCTGGTTAATCAGTAATTTTAGCTAATCGAAACTTGAACAAAACGCTGATCAATTAAGTAACATTGTATTTTTTTAGGTGCTCAGAAACCTGGTACATATAATATTTCAGTAGCCAAATCTCTCGATATGCTTGTGTTGTCCAACGAGAAGTGCCTTACTTTGAATTTTACTTCCTACGCATTGACGTCACAAATGACATTTTGTGCAGGTAATTATTCTGATGATAATTCTTTGTGCAAATATTAAATTTGGTATAGTTGGGTTTTTAATAACTTTATATTATGCTCATTCATTGAGTATTAGGCATACTAGTGGCTTAATACAATAGTCATTATCTAAATGATTATGAGGATCTTCATAGCCGGCTTTGTTTTATTATCTTATCATTTTTAAACAACAATCATCTGACAACAATTATTAGATCTGAAAAAGTTGCGATAGCGTTCATTAGTATTCCATTTATAGTTTCGCAGGGATAAAAATAAATATATATTGACTTGTGTACCAATCTCTGCGTAGAACTTGCATCATTATATTTGGCTTCGTCTCATAAATAAATTAGTGTAGACCTCTGTTTCCATGAGTATTGGCCACAAAATTTTAAAGCAAGTCGGCAACATCGGCTCCTACCCCTCTGTACCAGACCCCCGTGGTTCCCGACATCAGTCTCAGTTTTTGTGTCGTGTTGGTCCCACGTTACCGTCGCGCTCGCTCTGATTAGTGTTTTGTTATTGATTTTCTCGCCGGTTCCGTACTAAACATATATACAATGAGTTCGCATCGTTCTAGGAAGAGGCATAGGGATAAATGCTCTTCGCCGGACCTAGAAAATAATAGTGTCGGTGGGAGCGGCCTCGCTAAGATCCTGAGGAGAATCGACCGTCGTTTAGATTCGCTAGAACGCGAAAATAAGAAATACCTCCGAAGGTCGCCCTCCTTTTCATCTGAAGATTATTCTAGGGCGTCCTCGCGATCAGATAGTGGATCTGCTGAAGTTCACAATGTTCGTAGAAATGAAAATAGTGGTAAGTACATGCGTATCTGTTATTACCTATTCTGCGAATCCTTTTTCCCTGCCAGGGCACCAGGAGCTGCCTTAAGCAGCGTGATTGAATATAGAATTTAGTTCGCCCTTTTTCCCAAAGTAGCCGTCAGGGGAACGGTACCAGTCTAGGATGACTGAAAAGTTGAAATAATATTTATTTCCTATGTTCTTTTGCCTAGGGTGGCAAAGTTGCTTTTGTGAAACTACTGTTACCTAGGGTGGTAATAGTAGTCTTCCAAAAAACTGATGATCTTTGAATTATTATTACCTAGGGTGGTAATACTAGTTCCATACTGTTGTTTATACCATCGGTATGTACCTGTCCTGCTTACTACTTTCTCGCTTTGTTCTCAGGTGATTCAGCAAGGGATGCTAATCATTCTCAGGACCCCGTGCATGAAGTAGTAAGACAAGCTCCCCTTGAAAATGATATCCTATCCATCCTAGGAAATGATGAAAAGGAAGAAAAACCCATCTCTGACCCAATCCAGCCAGAACTGGCTTCGCGTTGGATTAAAATCCTGCACTCGGGCTTATCAGATGAATCAAAAATAGAATTGATTAAAAAATACTACCCCCCGGAAAACTGTACTGAACTAAATCCCCCTAAAATCAACTTAGAAGTTAAAAAGGCAGTACCAGAAAATACGATTCGCCGTGATGCTCGCCTCTCGCAACTCCAAGGTCAAATAGGAGCTGCAACATCAGCTGTTGCTTGGCTGGTTACGGATATGTTAAAGGAGGGGGAGGGGGTAAATATGAAATATATAGAGTGTCTTAATGATATTGGTCGCCTGCTTAGTGACGTTCACCACTCAGAATCAGTCTCTCGAAGAGAGTTAATAGCCTTGAATATAAACAAGGACCTTAAAGACACTTTAACGGACACGCCCATCACTGAACGGCTTTTTGGCGAAGATCTTGATAATACTATCAAGGCTGCTAAGGACCTTGAAAAATCCAGTGAACAACTTAAACTGCAAAAAAGGAGCACTGTAAATCAACCATCAACCTCAAAACAGGGAAACTTCAAGCGTCCACCCTTGACAAAGAAGGGAACCTTCCAGGCTGGACGAGTCTCCGGTGTTCCCAGCAACAAGGGTCGAAAACCGCATGTCCAACGATACTTAACTTATCAGTCGAGAAAACAATCTCGCCACCAACCGCAAGGGGAGAACCGTCGCTATCGCCACTAGAGGTTAGTGATTCATGCGGTAGATTAAGACATTTTATTAGGGAATGGAAAGACGTACAAATTAATGATAGGATTATATCCTATATTAAAGGCTTTAGCATACCTTTTTTCAAGTTACCTAAACAAAGGGTCGTGCCTTCAGAGCCTACCTGGTCAGCTAATGAAAAACTCGTCATAGGTAATCTAATCCAAGAGTTATTAGAGAAGGGCGCCATATCAAGGGTTGATCCAAGTAAAGACCAATTTATTTCTTCTGTCTTTGTTGTCCCACAATCAGATAAGTCCCATCGATTAATAATAAATTTAAAGTCACTCAATAATTTTATTGAAGTGTCACATTTTAAAATTGAAGACCACAGAACTGTCTGTCGTCTGATCACGCCCAACTGTTTTTTGGCCAACATAGATATCAAGGATGCTTACCATCATGTACCTATCAAAAAATCTTATCGCAAGTACTTACGATTTAGATTTAACGGATCCTTATTTGAATATAATGTCTTACCCTTTGGTTTAAACTGCGCTCCGTTAATTTTTACGAAAATTCTAAAACCTATTATCGCTATACTTAGGGAAAAGGGTTACTCTTCTGTTGTCTACTTAGATGACATACTTCTTCTGGGAAGGACACAGAGAGAATGCGAAAGTAATATAGCAGAAACTAAAACACTATTAGTACATCTGGGTTTTTTAATAAACTATAAGAAGAGTGCCCTCATCCCAGGTCATGTATGCCAATATCTGGGGTTTGTATATAATACACAAAATATGTCGTTATCTCTACCTAATGAGAAAGGTTTAAAGATAGTTAAAATGTTAAAAAAATTTGAAGTTTTAAAACAGTGTAAAATACGAGAATTTTCAAAACTTATCGGCACTTTAGTTTCAGCTGCTCCAGCAATCAAATATAGTTTTCTCTATACAAAATTATTTGAAAGAGAAAAATATTTGGCCTTGTTAAACTATAAAAATAACTATGACGCGAAAATGTATATATCCCCTACTCTATCTTCTGACTTTTCTTGGTGGATCAACAGAATACCAAATGGCTTCAATGAAATCCGTTCCGATAACTTTAGTGCTGAAATTTATACTGATGCTTCGAGAACTGGGTGGGGGGGCAGTTTACAAAAATAAGACTACATTTGGTTTCTGGTCTGAGGATGAAAAAAAGTACCACATTAATATCCTAGAGCTATTAGCTGTCCATTTCGGACTACAATGTTTTGCTCAAGGGTTTTCAGGTTGTAATATCCTTTGCAGGGTAGACAATACAATTGCAATATCTGCCATTAACCGCATGGGGAGTGTTCGATTTAAAACCCTCAATAGAGTAGCACGAAAGATTTGGGACTGGTGCCAAAATAAGAATATTTATATCTTCACATCATACATTAACACAAATGATAATTTCTACGCTGATAAAGCGTCTCGAGAAACTCACAAAGAAACCGAATGGAGTCTCGCTGATTTTGCATTTAATAAAATTCAACAAAAACTAGGTAACCCAAATATCGATCTATTTGCAAGCCGTCTGAATAAAAAATGCCCACGTTTTGTCTCATGGATGAAAGACCCAGAAGCCTATAAGGTCGATGCCTTTACCCTAAATTGGTCCGAATTTTATTTCTATGCTTTTCCTCCATTTCCTATGGTCTTAAGAGTTTTGCAAAAAATAATCAAAGATAAGGCAGTAGGAATCGTTGTAGTTCCTTTTTGGGTCTCTCAGCCATGGTACCCATTGTTTAAATCATTGCTAAT
This sequence comes from Philopedon plagiatum, assembly GCA_963971165.1. Taxonomy (NCBI): domain Eukaryota; kingdom Metazoa; phylum Arthropoda; class Insecta; order Coleoptera; family Curculionidae; genus Philopedon; species Philopedon plagiatum. The sequence goes on along the minus strand of OZ020193.1, from coordinate 90,426,956 downwards.
ATCAGAGCTTTTAATTTTTGAACCCATGAACATGTTGCTTTCTTTTAGCGGAACACCCCATCCACTATCGGACAACCTTTCCCTGGCAGCAGGGAGGTTATCCAGAAAGCACTTCTACAAGGAAACGTGCCTCAAGAAGCTCTAGATATTTGTATTTCTTCCATAACAGGTTCTACTCTAAAACAATATACTGTAGGCTTAAAATACTGGTGGTATTTTTGTAGTTCCAAAGAAATTGATCCTTTTGATGTAACAGTACCAAAGGTTCTGAGTTTTTTGACTGAACAGTTTAGAAATTGCGCTTCATATGGCACCCTTAATTCCCATAGGGCTGCTATCGGCCAAATAGCGGGCCCTGAGTTAGGTTCTGACTTTCGTATAAAAAGATTTTTTAAGGGAATATTTTGTAAAAAACCACCCTTACCCAGATACGAAAACACCTGGGACCCAAGTATCGTGCTAACTTATGTAAAATCCTTGAAGAACAATGACATCTCTCTTGAAGTATTAACCAAAAAACTTGCAGTTCTATTGGCCCTGTCTACTGGACAACGAATTCAGACACTGAGTCTTATAAACATCAAGGATATTTCCATAAAAAATGAAAAAATAGAAATTAAAATCGTCAGCAGGATAAAAACTTCTGCTTTAAGAAAATCTCAACCTTTCCTCATTTTACCATTCTTTGATGCTGATCATCAGATATGCGTAGCCAGGGCTCTCCTTAAATACTTGGACAGAACCCAAGAATTGCGAGATTCCTGTGAAGCTCTTTTCATCACTTACAAAAAACCCCACCACCAAGCCACACCCCAAACAATTAGTAGGTGGATAAAGAACATGCTTGAAGCCAGCGGTCTAGATACAAGCCAGTTTAAACCCCAAAGTACTAGACACGCCTCCACCTCCTCAGCAGCTTGCGCGGGTGTTAGCTTTCACGCCATTCGCCTGGCAGCAGGATGGTCAAAAAACTCCGAAACCTTTGCGAAGTTTTATCACAGGCCAATAATAGATAACGAACAATTTGCTAAAACCGTTTTAAGCTCTGTTAAAAGATCATAGTTTTAGTTTAGTTTTAGTCTGAGATGCCGATTAACTGAGTCATCTGTTCTTCGGGGGTTCCTCCCCCCCCCCTCAATGTATTTGTGTATGTATATGTATATACATATATATATATATATATATATATATATATATATATATATATATATATATATATATATATATATATATATATATATATATATATATATAGATTTTATTTTTGTTTCTTTTTATATAAGTACCTTGTTGTGTTCTCAAAAACGAAAATCATAATTATAATATACTGGTTTACATTTAAAATTATATCATTCTTTCCTTCTCCCGGATAGCAGTATAACATATTTTTATAATAATACCCAATCTCCTAGAAGAAAAATACCGAATATGATAAAAATGATGCAACATTACCTTTAAACATCTACACTAATTTATTTATGAGACGAAGCCAAATATAATTAATAGATCAAACGAACTTACCTTAAGTGATGTTCGATCTTAATTATATGCAGGCTTCGTCGAAATAAATAAAGTCCCAATCCCACCCAAATTAAGGACATTTAATCCCCAACAATACCATGTTGCACCTATTTTTATTGCTTTAAAAAGGACTGATGTCGGGAACCACGGGGGTCTGGTACAGAGGGGTAGGAGCCGATGTTGCCGACTTGCTTTAAAATTTTGTGGCCAATACTCATGGAAACAGAGGTCTACACTAATTTATTTATTTCGACGAAGCCTGCATATAATTAAGATCGAACATCACTTAAGGTAAGTTCGTTTGATCTTTTAATTAACACCCATATCATTGTATCTGCCGATAAAGACATTTGGTTGATAAAGACCTTTGCTTTGCAGCAAATTTACACTATATTTTAAAAATGTGCATCCTACACCTAAAATTTATTGGCATAAGCATTTTTTTAAATATTGATTGCACATCCATCGTGTAGATACTCACTAATGGAATGCACTTTCATATGACCCGGAGTTTTCTGGAAGATTTTTTGTGCATCGGTTCTTCCATCGACAGATAGCCACAACGTTTTGGCACGTAATTCACTTTTGATATTATTTTTGATTAAGTATTTGACATGAAGAAATTAATGTAGCACTTGTCTTCTAGTCAGCAAAGTCGAATCATGGAAATTCTTCTTCCAGGATACCAAAAAGGGACCTATAGCCAGAATTTGCTCAGATCAGTAACAATGTAAAGTTGTTTCACTGAGTGAATCAGCAATCTAGAGCAAAATATCATACGTCAATGTGTTGCAATCGCTAGTTCAAGAAATCTTAAAACTCCCCGCAATTCTCCATCAAGAATTTTCCATATCTAATTCCAAACACAAAGCATTAGCTTATAATATAAATTGATCATTCTCTCTGTTCTGCTTCTTCGTGCCTGGGACAATCCTGACAGAGAGAGGCATATATATATATATATATATATATATATATATATATATATATATATATATATATATATATATATATATATATATATATATATGGGGTATTATGAAATTCACTGCATATATTGGAATGGGTGATTCCTGGGGTAGTCTACAGACATACCGGAAAATTGCAGGTAAAAAACTAAAAACAATTGAATTTATTGAAACGTTGCCAAACATATAAATCTTTAAGGAGAATTTATTTTCGGGTTTTAAGCGTAATTTAAGACAAAGTTAAAAAAAATTAAACCTTTTTCTAAAAAAACACAAAAACAATTAGTAAAAAGGCCACTGCGATCAATCTATTTTGTCGGTAGCCTTAGTTTTAGCTAATATTTATGACACCCTATATTAGGTTAATAATGAGATGAGCATTATTCCTACTAGCTTAAACGTTCTGCTAAGAAAAAGTTAAAAATCAAACCGAAAAACACTAATTGAGCACTACTACACAGTATTTTAAAAGTATACCCAAAATTCTTTCATTATAGCATTTATGAAAAAAAAAAAGCATTCTATTTCACGCAGCACGTTCAGAGAGTTGTTATTCGTCCTTTTGTTAAGAAAATTTACTTACGGATTTTTTTGAGAAAATTCCCTAAATGAGTTTTTCTAAAGTCGCGATGCACCCGCATCTCGACTGAGATGCACCCGCACTCGACTCTTTCGCTTTACTACATTATTATTTGAAACTAACTCCTAAAGAAAAAAGACTGATAACATTCATTGTATGCTTTTTATGCTGTTGTTGAAGGTTGAGTGGACTGTAAAAACTTATATATCTTCTGCTACTCCGAGCACTTTTATATCGGTAAGAAATACTAATTCTAATTTGAACAAATGTAATAAGACTACGATGACATTCAGAAATGCTTCGGTTTCCATCTCTCTTTGTCACTTCCGGTCTTAGTGTCTTGAGGAAGTAGATGGCTCTAATTTGGGGAAAAAGTTTAAAACATAATGGGTGTTTATATTGTTGCCTATGCAGTAGAATAGGTACGATGAAATAAGCAAAAACCAGACAGAGGTAAAATTATTTCAGACATTTAGATTTCAAGGCTAGTCGCAGAAAGTTTGTTTTTGTTTCACATAGGTGCGAATTGCAAAATTGACGAGAAAACGATAAAAAGATTGAATTGCTTAACGCTGCTATTATTTCCACACAACTTTTTCCTACCTCTAGGTAGTTATTTTTAGGTTGCCTATCTTTTGTTACCGTTAGGGGTAAAAGTATTTGAAACAAACGTCAAATAACTTGGTTGACTGCAAGAGTTTAAGAGTAATTTATTAAGTCCAACAATTGCAGTATTTTAACCGCAAAATACATAATCCTCTAACGCGAATCGACGGCGCTGTCCGAGCTCTATGCAGGCCCGTCTGACAGTTCTAATGTCAGTGAAATATAAACAAAACTGTAAATTATGTAAAAGTTTAGGAGCAAAATCTCGAAATGCAAATGCAGTTCCACCAATAATATAAATATAATGCACATTTACATTTTATAACAAGTATAACAATTTATCTAGGCGGTTATGATGCTCTTCTGTAAAATTGGTTAAAATGGAGATAGCAGGTTAACACTTTTCACCGACGATATTCCCTATTATTCAGCTGAGATGGCGAATTACTATAGTATTAATTAATTACTTTCACTCAATTAACATTTGACTGAAAAAATTTGGATTTTTATTTTCGTGTCTTGGCAGAGGTATCTTTTTCAATGTGCATCTTTATCTAATTTGTTTAACCAGTATTTTTTTTAGAAAAGAGAAATGGCAAAGGAACTTGCGTGGGCGATGTTGGAGGACCATTTATGATCGTTAAAGATGCAAAATATTACATACGAGGCTTAGCATCTGCGATTTTGAATGACAACGATGGAAGATGTAACCTAAGTTATGTTATGGCATTTGCTGACGTTGCCAAATTTGCAAAATGGATAATGGTTTCAATGACAGATTAAGATAATCCTACCAGTTAAGTTTAAGGCGTTTTATTAAATGATGGCTGTAATATTACATAGTTAACAATAAGACAGCTACGAGTAGTCGTAATAAGACCGCAAGTACCGCCAAAGCAAGTCTGCGGCGAATCCTATATCTCATTACCATATTCATTAATATTTTAGAGATTTATTAGAAATATGTAGAATAATAAAAAAACTGCTAAAATTTATTATTATTGGTGATCATTCCAGAAAAAATATACAGGCGATGTAATGACAACCAATATTTGAAATACACAAGGCAAGTTCAACGTTTAGTGGCGTAAGTGCTAATTATTATATTTCCAACCTATTCGTAATGATTCGGGGGACCGCATACGTATTGTATCAGGAAAGTCAAAAGCAATCTTAAGTCGAGCCAATGTACAATTTACACAGAAAAAAATATTATTTTATTACTAATACAGTTTTTTTGTTGAATACGTTTTCATTTCTTGGATAAAAGTTAAGATTTAACAATAAATTAAATTTAAAGCAGTAAAGTGTAAGTGTAGTGGAGCGAAGAGTACTGTAAGTGTTTTTCACAGTGTTAGTGAACTCAGTTTTGGACATTTTAGGTTTTATTTACTATTTTATTATTGTTGGTATTTATTATTAAAAGCCCAGTAAGTAAAATGCCACTTGACTTAAAACAGTTTAGGTTAAAATTATATTAATGTTTTATTAGATATCAAATAATGATGGAACATGATTATAGATTGCCTAGGACTTTAGCTGATGCTGTTTGATGATTAAGGTAATTTTAAATATTTGTTAAAGTTATCTTATTGTTAACATCTGTTAGTTGTAGCTAAAGTCACGGTACCAAGAATCGTCGCTACATTGGTAAAAAAAAGTAGTTTATAATGGTAAAATTCGATATTGCTCGATCTTCGTTTCGAAATTGAGGCATATTTTACCTGTAGAGGGTGAAATTTATCACTTTTCTTTAGGCTCCGTCGGCAAATCATTAGAAAGCAGTTAAAATAACATTAATCACGGAGTCAAAATAAATGATTACTAAGCAATGGTAATTCCTAATTACGTGACATCCTGTAATCTAAATGCTGTGAATTGTGTTAGAAATTCGAGAGATTTTGTAACTCTTATTTCATTTTACTTTTTTATTTAGCTAAGTAAGGGCATGTTCCTATTTACATGGCAATGAGCTGGCTCAGCAGTTTGTACAAAACGTGTATACTTATTTTCAAGAATGTCATCCTGACCTAAGTGCTGTTCAAGTAAGTCACTTTTTAATATTTGTATAGGTAATAATAAGTTTTAGTAGGTACGGAATGCTTCTTCGAATCGCCTCGCTTAGATAATACATAATCTACGGCTGGCCTTACATTGTCAGCTTCGTAATAAATCAAGCGGGGAAAATTGTAAAATAAGGTCAACCTTAGATTAAGTATCACCTAAAATAGACAATGCAAACGAGACTTATAATTACTCAAATTTACTGTGTAGTGCTGTAATCACATAAAGATGTACTTTCCACATGTGTTTTCATATAAATTTTTGTCTGAGGGATCCTGTATCCTGTAATCCAGGCGTTACGCAAAATAATTTTCTGAAAATGACGTGCATTCGCCATATTAGCAGGAAATTGATGTTTTCATTTCATTACTTGATTTATCTTTCTAGTAGGAATTTTGTAAAACCTGTCTGGTTGAAAATCTTAAATAGCTCTGTCATAATATCCAACGTTGAAAGATTAAGCAAAATGTACGATAACATACTTTTTCTAAAATTGTGCGGTGCTACACTCCCTTGGTAAGATGTCGCTGTAGTCCATTATGACACTGAAGCGGTAATATTTTAAGAAGATTTTTACAAAATACTTAAAAAACACCAATCAACTGAAACAATATATAAGTTTCCCGCTAATAATATGACGAATGCGCTAAAAATTCATAACGACTGGTTTACATAACTTCATTATAATAGGTGGGTCAAAAAAAAGTTCCATCTGATTTCTAAACGGATTAAGCGGCTTCTGTATGGTAATAATTTCGCCTAGACTGTGAATTAGCTAGCACTTCCTACTTGTTTGACTTTACATCCCTACCGGCTTTGTGTCTAGAAGCCGCCACGCCACGGTATTAAGGATTTATCGTATTTTAAGAATCCTTTAATTTGTATAAAATTAAAAATTGTGATCTATTTTCGTTTAATCATACAGGAGACTGCCAAAGCATTAGAGTTCTTAGACTTTTAAGGAGTAAGGAGATTCAAGGAAGGGCCTATAGAAAATCGTCTGGTGGTGACAAAGAAAATGGCTAAACCCCTTAGGTAATGACGATTTAAGGAAAGGTGTGCGCTTGCAAAATCGAGATCAAAATTATAACGTATATGCACAACGTAAGTATTAATCTAACTGTAATATGGTTATCGATTTCTACATGATAATTTTAAAAATATAATATTTATATTTAGTGGCAGAGTTCGACTCATACTGCAGAAAGATGCAGGTTTTATAAAAAAGGGTTGTATTATTATCATTACAAGTAAAGGTAATCTGTGTCGGTGTAGGTAAATTAGAAAACATGTTAACAAAACATTAAAAAAAAGCATCATATCTAATGTTTGATAACGGTTTGTTTTTCAAAAGCGAAAAAACTATGATACAAATTTCACCATATGTTTTTTATTTGTCTTTTTCTAATGCTATTTCGCCAACATGGATTAAAAGAAATCGGATTCCTCCGTGATTATCAGGAAAGAAAAGAAGAATATGTTGTGGTGTAAACTTTCCATGTAACTGACTCCATAGGGTGAATTCTTGTTAAGTTGTTTTTTCTGTCATAATTCTCAGTAAAAATTGGATGGACAATAGTTTAGGGTATTTGATGAGTTTGGTACCTTATATTTCAATGATCAGTGACATGCGAATTTTTTTTTAAATATTCACCCCTACAGGGGTTAAATTTGGAAGAAATGACGTGTTTGATTATTTCTAATGAGAAGCGTATATCTTAATATAACGTAACCACCCGTAGCGATGTATAATATCTAGGTATATTTTCAAAAAAAATACCTTTGCTTTTTTCCTTTAGGGGTAGAATTTTAAAAAACACACAGACACGCATGTTTGAATACTTATTTCTTAGGAGGAGTTTTTATGCTGAATTTATCATCCGCAGTTTCAACGGTTTGTGAGCTATAGGCTTTCCTTTTTAAAACTCCACGCCCACTTTTTACCCCTTTAGGGGTTAAATTTTAAAATAATGGATGTGTTTACTTATTTTCTGAGTAGAGATTACAAAATAATCTCTTCTTCATTTGTAAAAGGCATTTTCCTTTAAAAAAATATCACTTATCTCACAAACATAGCCTTAATTGTCACGACAGTAACAGAAATTGTCAAATATAATTTTATGCGGAATGACAAGGTTATTGTTTTGTTTATTTCGTAATTATCCATGGCCGCCTTGGCATAAATAACTAAAATAAAATAATCTGAAAATGAGTAAATATAGCCGAATATGCTATTTTTGTAGAATATCTACGTTTTAATAAAGAAAAATAGCAAAACTTTGGTAAAAGTCAAAATGGAATTACACTCTCCCACTATTTTTGCGATAACTGTTAAAAGACAAGAGAAAAGACCTCGGGATTTTGCAGTTATTTTTAGTAACTAATGAGCCTTAAAACAGAGTATGGACGAATGGTTGCGTTTAAATTTTTTTTAAAATCCATGTTACAAATATTTTTTTTAATAAAGTGCCCTCTTTTATTAACCGCACAAACTAATTGTAAATTTAATTATAAGAACATTTAATCAGGATAAAAAGTTCTTTAAAACAAGCCACAGTTTGTTAAAATTTATCGCAAAACCCAAGTTACAGCCCTTTAAGTAGTTTTAATTTTTACCCATCCCCATACTGCATACCGTTACCATGGTAGCTACGAAAAATATGTTATAACAAAATTTATAAAGGATAGCACAGAGACTAAAAAAATGTTAATTTCTAACGTACATTGCATCGAAAATATTAGTAGAAAGTAAGGCTTTATATATATATATATATATATATATATATATATATATATATATATATATATATATATATATATATATATATATATATATATATGCACTGACCGCATATCAAATAGAAGGTGTGCCTCACACTCGAGCGTTACGTTCCCAATGACTAATATCATCCGCAACCGATACATGAAATATTGGAACTACAAAAGCTATTAAATGTTTATAACTTATAACATAAATATAAATACTTGCAACATTTGACTTTCAGTTAAGGCATATATCAAACAACATTATCGAAAAATATATAAAAATTATCGCTATTTAAAAAACCTTTGTCCTTTTAATATCGAATTTCCCGAAATTTTGCTCTCGGAACTATTTTCTTATCTTCAAATAATAATTTAAGTTTTAAGAAAAGAGAAATGTTAGCATGGATACAACTCTACAGTATGTCCTAATTTCAATACACCGTTAGGATCTCAGCATATTTTTGGAAACGGTTACAATCACCGAACATATTATATGTTATAATAACACACAATAATCGTGAAAATTCAAGTTAACTTGCAGTTAGGATAATTACAGAATGATCCTTGAAAACTACTGCTATAAAGGATATCTAATAGTTTCTAATCTACATATCCGATAAATTGTTGATGTCAATTAATTCTTTGATTTTTTATTTTGACGACTTTAATGTTAATACAAGGAGGATGAGAAGCTCATTAGATCAGACCGATCTTTTCGCTTAGCCCCGAATGGTTGAAGAGCTATTTTAATAGACCAGCACCATCCATAAGGACAAATGGGGCAGCTCTCCAAGGCGCTAAAGGCTTAAGGGCACGCAAGGAACTTTCTACTACAAAAACGTCTAGTTTCTTATTATCGATGACTGACCTGTACTTATCTCCCAAAGATAATATCCTTTTCTTATCTTTCGTAAAATTACTAGCTTTTTTTGCCTTCATTTTCATACTGTAAAACACACATTTAATTAAAAAAACACCAAAATCAAATTTTAAGTCTCCATGACCAGGGTGGGACTGGACAAGGCGGCAGGGCGGCAATTGCCGCCTGGGCCAAACCTCAGATGGTGGCCAAACCGCAACCTTGCCTATATTTACGGGACATTGCACTAATACAATATTATTTATTGAACGTCATAATGTGAACTTTTAGACAAATCTTTGTTTTAATTTATTGAGAACTACTTTTCAGGAGTTTCATAAAAAGCTTTTACTCTTGTGTTATGGTTAATGAACAGATGATCATCAAAAAATATTGGTCCCACACTCCTGGTCCCCAAGACACCTGACCACACATTTACACCAAATCATTCTTGGAATGCACCTTCTCTACAGAGGTGCTGATTTTCTGTCGCCCAGTATCTAACATTGTTTCTGTTAAACATGCCCAACTTAGTGAATCGGGACTCCGAAAACAATATCATTTTGTTGAAGTTATTACAATTTTCCATAAACTATTGACAATATTGAACTCGTCTAGGAAAATCGTTAATACTCAAGTGTTGATGAATTTGATATTTTTACGGTATATAGTATGCGACCATACGTCCCGTTTTTAACGGGACTGTCCCATTTTTCGGTACTCTGTCCCGTTGCCCCCAAGGAGAGCTTCAGGACACCAAAATGTCCCGTTTTCAGAAAGTTTGAAAATGCGATATCAATTTGAAAGCAAAACTTGTGAAATAATTTTGAAATATTGATAAAACTTGCCAAGAATTTCACACTTACTTAAAATCGTTACCTGATATTAAAGAAAAGTTGTTCCTCAGAAAAATATAACACTACATAAATAACAGATACTTGCATGTCGTGCATTGTTTATTAAGATTACTAATAAAATTTATTATGAATAATGTGTTTTTCCTTTATCTACCTTTTTTGGCGAAAAAGCGATGACGTCCCGTTCGGAGGAAAAAATAAATGGTTACGTTAGGTATGTTACTTCAAAAATATTCAGAATTTTAAGTAGAATTCAAATATCGAATCAAAATTGGGTATTCCATTAAAAAAACTAAAGTTTACGTATGCCCTGATTTTTTGAGCAACCCTGTATAATACTCAAACTTCTTAAAATTTGTAAAAAGTAAAAATAATATTGACGGGTTTGAGCGCTTTTCCAAATTATACATGGTTATGAAAATATTTGGAGTGTTCCATTCTTTTTGCTCACGCTGTATAGTTATTTGAGGGACG